>RJWH01002475.1:0-229005 GCA_004363575.1 Solenodon paradoxus | reverse complement strand
TGTGTGTGGTGTGTGGTGTGTGTGGTGTGTGTCTCTGTGTTTAGTGGGCGTGTGGTGTATGTCTGTGGTGTGTGGTGTATGTGGTATGTGTCTGTGTGTGTGGTATGTGTCTGTGTGTGGTGCGTGTGCGTGGTGCGTGTGGTGTGTGTCTGTGCGTGTGTGTGGTGTGTGTGTGGTATGTGCGGTGCGTGTCTGTGTGTGTGGTGTGTGTCTCTGTGTGTGGTGTATGGTATGTGGTGTGTGTGATGCATGTCTGTGGTATGTGTCTGTGTGTGGTATGTGTGGTACATGTCTGTGTGTGGGGTGTGTCTGCATGTGTGGTGTAAGGTATGTGGTATGTGTGGTGTGTGTGTGTCGTGTGTGTGTGGTATGTGGTGTGTGTTGTGTGTCTGTGTGTGTTGTGTATGTCTGTGTGTGTTGTGTGTGTCTGTGTGATGTATAAAAGGGTTTTCTCAGCCCACTGGCTTGAATGGAGGAGGCATTGTCTTGTACAGTGTTTGGAACTGCAACCCTGCAGCTGCAGCCTGGTTGAGGGAGAAGAAGAAGGGGCCTTATGTCTACTCTGGAATTCCACGGGGCAATGTGTCACAAAGGGAGCCCACTTGGCATTTGGTCCCTGAGGCAGGCGGGGTATTCTAAGCCTTCCTTTCAGCTATACGGGCCTGGGAAAGTCTCTTCCTAAAGTGTGTGATGGCAATCCAGCCCTTGTGTGTGAGCTCTGCGGAGAGAAAGGCTGTCCTCACCCTCGGCCTGCAGAGAGCTTGTCCTGGGAAGTCAGGTTACCATGGTTCTGAGGTCCTGGGTCAGGGAACTGGGTGGTTAATAAAATAAAACAGACTGTGCACTGACAACTCAGTGATGTCAGCAAGCACACAGGACACTTCCACATAAAGAAGATTCTTGGGAACGCCACCTGAAATAGCACTGTGAGTTCAGAGACCGGCAGGCCTCGCCACCTTTTGCTTCAAAAGTTCAACTCAAGCGAGAAGAGCGAGCAGCTATCACTGGTCAAAACCATGATGCAAAACCAATTTCTGGCTGTATTATCCTTCAGCCTGGGATTAACTATCACAAGGTCTCGCAGGGGATCCATTTCTATGTGATAACATAGAGCTTACTGACAATTTAAATAAAGATGCTGGATGAAACATAAGGCATATGAAGGAGAGAGAAGAAATGAAATCAGAAAGGGCAAGTGGCTGCCATTCCAAGGAGAGCTCTGAGCCATCCACCTGGGACATAATAAGTAAAGAGCAGGATTAGTACATGTGTGTTATTTGTGTTTCAGAGGAATACAATTCTTTTGTTTCAATTATATAGACTGTAGGAGTATAACTAATAGATGATAACCTTTTTTAAGAGATTATCTTTTTGGAAAGATAATGACTTTCTAGAAAGTAAATCTAATTCATCAAGTCTTTTAACAAAATCATTAAATCATTGTTTCCTAAAGGATGGAGATTTACATGGGTAAATATAAGGCAATTCTTCAATGCAGTGTCAATGGACAGTAGATGCTGCCTGGAAAGGTTTACCACTGAAGCCCCAGGGAGAAGGAAGTATTGAAAAAAATCTGACTTGCAGCTCCTAAGCCTTCAGAGAAGGGCTCCTTTCCTTTAAATAAAACCATCCCCTTTGTGAATCCCTTTTGTGAAAGCCACAGTGAATCTCTTGCCACATCATATTAAGCAGGGCAGGGGTGGGGGAAGGGAGAGAAGAGAGGAGGGAGAAGGGGCAGGGAAGCAGGCAGAAGAGAGGGAATGGGTGTGTGGGAACTCAGGGGCAGGTGGAGTCTGCTGTATTCATTTGGGGCTGACCACCACTGCAGCTGCATTATTGGAAATATTCATGAAGGAGAGGTCAGGTTGTCAGAAATTCTAAGAAAAATGTAGAATTAATTTACTTGGAAAGAAAACCAAAGGGGGCATCAGACTATAAATGGCAAACAAGAGAATCAGAAGATAGGAGATTTGATACTGGTAGGATATGGGCCATGGATAACTATTATTCTAAAATAACGACAGTGGCCACGACCTATTGATTCCCAACTGTGCATCCTGGAGGGTGCTAAGCTCACTCATTTAATACTTACAAAGACTCCTAGGTCTCATAATTCAGCCTATTTTACAGAAGGGACAATGAATGTAAAAGAGTATGTGGTTTGGTTACGATGACACAATTAATAAATAGCAGATCCAAGACGTCTGACTCCAGAACCTGGTTCACAGCTTCTGACTGAAGACTTGAGATTGATGGGAACAGGATTTTTTTTCCAACTGATGATTTAAAAGACACAAGTAAGCAACATTTTGGTTTAAGAATGCAGGAAGGATACAGGGGAGAGCCCAGATACAAATCTGTAAGCAAACAAACAGAACATACATACAAAATAATGAATGAAATAAGATACAACAAGCCCCAAAGTTACTCCATGCTTGATTATATTTCAACAGAGAACAGAATTCACTGGCCACCTAAGTCCTTCACCACCAGGCTTTTGGCCAGCAAGAGAGAAAGTCTTTCCGCTTGGTGAAGGTATATGAACACTAGCAAGGGGTCACTCCAATGACTGGCATCTTAATTCAGTTTCATGAAATGAGAATCTTTATGTGTTCACTCAGTTTAACCACAATTTGAATAAAATTTTAGTCTTATTGACTTTGGGATTTTTTTGTTAATACTTAGGTTAATTGTTTGCATTTTATTTATGGCTATCATTGACATGAATATGGCTGTGTCTCTATCTCAGAACTGGTATGAGATGAAATCAAATATCATAGCCATTTCAAAAATCATTAATAAATAAGAATAAATTATCTTATTTAGAGTACAAATTTAGTCTCAAACAATCAAGAAAAAGTTATAATTATAAAAGTCTGTATGAGGATTTTCATTTATGGTCCTATGACACTGCTATCAATTCATGTTTTATGAAATGAAGAGAATTTAGAAAAATGGAAAAATACCCCTTATATTCACCTTTGGCTTATATTTACCCTGTCCTCACTGGAGGACATTACTGTTTTCTATCAACATCTTTAAGATGTATTTATAAATAACAGTTAAAACTATACACATATCAGTCTTTCAGTATAAAAGAGCAATATGTAAAAAAGCAAGTCAGTCCCTTGTATACTTATAAAACAATTATTTATTCTTATTCTTATGATATTGAAAGTACTAGAATTCAATAAAACAGATGGCAGACAAAAAACAAAAGAAATTGAGAGAGAAAAAAATACAATCAGAATGCTTCTCAAAGAAGGTTCCTGTGAGTACTGTCTAAGAAAAGTAAAAGAAAATGTCTCTGTTGCATATTAACTGGAAAATCTGATATGTGACTGTTAAATTTACTCAGTTGCTAGTCAACATGATTGTATGGCTGACATTGTTACTGTAAGTGGGACCTGTGGACTTTCTCTTGGTTCAATGTTGTATCCATTAAAGAGTTCATTAAAATGTAGTAGTTCTAATGGTGAACCTACACCTATGGGCTTGTATTCTTTCATAAATCAGAGTTATCTCGATTTTTCTTAAAGAACTACAGTGGTTCTGAGAGCACAGTTTATATTGGTAAATACATCTACTAAGAAAACAGAAAGCTCTCAAGTAAACACCACCTTTGTAACCCAAATAGCTAAAAATAAAAGAACAAGCTAGACCCAAAGTTAGGAGAAGGAAGAAAATAACAAAGACTGGAGAGGAAATAAGTGAAATGGAGACCAGTGAAAAAAATAGAAAAGATCATCAAAACTAAGAGTTGGTTTTTCCAAAGACAAACAAAATCAACAAACATTTAGTGAAACTAAGAAAAAGAGAGACACAAATAAATAAAATTAAAAAATGATGGAGAAGATACTACAAGTGATGCTACAGAAACATATAGACTCATAAGGACAATGAGTGCAATATGAGCACTTCCAAGTCACAGAACTGAGTAATCTGGAAGAAATGGATTATTTTTAGAAACATACTATCTACCAAGAGTAAATTAAAAGAAAGAGGAATTCTGAACAGATCAATAAAAAGTAAGGTTATCAGCTTAGTAATAAACATATCCTAACACAGAAAAGCTCAGGACCAGATGGCTTCACTGGTGAATTCTACCAAATATTTAAAGCAAAAATAACACCAATCCTTCTCAAGTTCTTCCAAAAAAAAGAGGAAGAGGAAATACTTCCAAACTTATTTTACAAAGCCAGTGCTACCCTGATACCACAGCCAGAAAAGAAAATGATAGACCAATAATCCTAATGAATATAGATGCAAAAATCTCAACAAAATTTAGCAAAGTAAATTCAACCGCACATTAAAAGGATTACACAGCATGACCAAGTATGATTTATCCCTGGGATGCAAGAATGGCTTAACACTTGAAAATTAATAAATGGGATATACCACATTAATAGAATGAAATATCAAAACCATACGATCATCTTAATAGATGCAGAGAAAGCATTTGATAAAATGCAACATCTTTTCATGTTAAAAACCCTCAACAAATTGGGTATAGATGGAACATACCTCAAAATAATAAAGACCATATATGACAAGCCCATAGCTAACATCATGCTCACTAGTGCAAGGCTGAAAGTTTTTCAGTTGGGATAAAACAAGGGTACTGACTCTCACCACTCTTTATTCAACATAGTACTAAAGTCTTAGACTGAGTAATTGGGAAGACAAAGAAAAGTCATCCAAATCAGAAAGGCAGAAGTAAAACTGTAGATGGTATAATCTTATATAGAGAAAATACTACAGATTTAACCAAAAGACTATTGGAACTAATTAACAGTTGCAGGATATAATTTCAACTCAGAAATAAATGGAGTTTATATACACTAACAATAAAACATCTTAAAAGAAAATTAAGAAAACTATCTCATTCACAGCAGTGTCAAAAAGAGTAAAATATGTAGGAATAAATTTAACCAAGGAAGTAAAAAAATCTGTACAATTAAAACTTTAAGACTTTGAGGAAAGAAATTAAAGAAGATGCAAACAAATGGAAAGATATCTTGTGTTTGTGAATTGGAGGAATTAATATTGTTAAAATATGTATACTACCCAACACTATAGATGTAATGCAATGGTCTTTTTCACAGAAATAGAATAATCCTAAAATACCCCTTGAGCCAAAGAAGACCCAGAATAACCAATGTGATCCTAAAAAGAAGAACAAGCCCAGAGATATCACTTTTCCTGAGATCTAACTATACTGTAAAGCTATAGTAATTGAAACAGTATGGTGCTGGCATTAAAATACAGACTGATGAATAGAATAGAAACCCTCCCTCCACATATATCATCAAGTAATATTTTACAGGGAAGACAAGAACATTCAATGGGGAATGGACAGTCTCTTTAACAAATGGTGTTGATAAAACTAGTTAATTACAGGTTTTCAGTGAAAATGATCCCTATTTTATACCACTTACAAAAAATAACTTGAAATGAATGAAAAACTACAACATAAGACTTGATACCATAAGACTTCCAGAAGAAAATATAAGAGGGAAAACTCCTTGACAATATGATCTTGGCAATGAAATTTTTGGATATGACACCAAAAGCACATGTAATAAGAGAAAAAAATAAACATGTGGAACCACACCAACTAAAAAGGTTCTGCATAGCAAAAGAAACAACAAAATGAAAAGACAACCTACAGAATTAGAGAAAATATTGGCAAACTGTATATCAATTAAGTTTAATCCCCCAATATATAATGAACTCATAAAACTCAGCAACAAAAAGCCAATCCAATTAAAAATAGAGGAACGAAAAAGGCATTTTTTTTTTTATCAAGGAAGACACTCAAGTGACCAATAGGCATATGAATAAATGCCACTAATCACCAGGGAAATGCAAATGAAAACCACAATGTAATATCACCTCCTACCTGTTAGAATGACTATTATTGGGGAGAGTAGAGATAACAAATGCTGTCAAGGATGTGGTAGGAATGAGTCAGTTTGAGCGCTATGGAAAACAGTAAGGAGTTCCTAAAAAAAAAAACAAAAACGGCCTACTATGTAATATAATAATTTGACTTCTGAGCACTTATCCAAAGGAAATGAAAACAGGACATTGAAGAGCTACCTGCCCTCTCATGTTTGTTACAGCATTATATACAAGAGCCAATGTATCTATATAGGAGCAACCTGTGTGTGTGTGTGTGTGTGTGTGTGTGTGTATAATGAGAAAGAATACCTGCCACTTGAGACATGGATGGAACACAGTGGCATTTTGTGATGTGATATAGGTAAGACAAAGAAAGACAAATACTGTGCATTATTTATATATGGAATCTAAAAAATTTGAACTAATGAAAATAAAGACTAGATTGGTGCTTATCAAGGGCTGGGGGTAGGGGACTGGAGAGATGTTTAAAGGTTCAAACTTTCAACTAGTAGATAAGTCCTGGAGATCATTAGATATAGAGATTACGGTCAACAATCCTATATTATAAACTTCAAAATTGCTAAGAGACTAAATTTTAATTGCTTTCACTACAAAAAAGAAGTTATAAATGAGTGGTAATGAACATCATCAATGCTCCAGTGGTAATCACATTACAATACATAAATGGAGTAAATCAACACATCATATACCTTAACTTAACAGTGGGTTTAGCTGCTCTCTTTCCCCTTTTCTGCTTACTTTGGCACCACTGTCATTACGGCAAGGGCTGTGAGGAGCAACTATGCCTCCTGCGGAAATCATTCCCCACTTGTTTCAATTCTGGCTCCGTTTCTGCATCAAGTCATTCTAGGAGATACAATCAATTGGCACAGATTTTATATCCATTGGACATAAAATGAGCTGGCCAGAGTGGTCAGAATCAAATTAAATTTCTAGCTCTTCGACTGGTGATGATCGTGTCTGAGAACAAACAATCCCAACCTAGACAGAAAATGGAAGCAATTTAGAAATGTTTTGACTTTGTGGAGAAAAAAAATGGGTCATACCGCTTGAATGCTAAAATTTTTTATCACATTAGGTATACTCTTTCTGTTGCTTGATGATGTTCATGAATGCCATCAATTGTGATTGTCTATACATGCCAGGCTGGGCACTGGAGACCCCAAGGTGAACTGGACAAGGTCTAGGCACTCAAGGACGTGCTGGTCTAGTGGGGACAACCGAGAAGCAACAAGTGTAAGAGGAGTGAGATCGATGCTAGGCTATTGATCACGTAAGGAGAGCAAGGTTGGAAAGAATATGCAGACAACAGTCACTGGGGTGTTAGGGAAGGGGTGACAGCATGAGAATGGATTCCTAGATGTGCTGACTGGGCACTGACATTTCTCCCAAGGCTTATTGTTTGCTCTCATATTTGCCAATATTTTGAAACTTACATGTAATATTCTGCTTAGAGAACTCTTCTTTAGGCTATAGGGCCAGACAGTATGCATCTAATTAATACAATGTTATTAGGCATAACAGCAATTATATGAGGTGCTTTTCATGTCCCAGGTGCTATCTTCAGCCTTTTTAATCCTTATGAAAGCCCCAGGAATTATTACTAGCCTAATTTATGGGTGAACACAGATGCTTGGAAAAATGAAGACTGTGCTAAAGGTCCTACACATAGCAGATGGCTAAGAGTAGAACATGAGCTTGCTGACTCCAGAGTTCAAGGTCAAGGGTAACACAAGGCTTGTGTTAGAAAACTTAGTGAGTGTCCTGACTTCCAGAACCAGGCTCTAGAAGTCACCATAGCCAGCCTCATGGCAGGGGTCTGGTACTGCCAGGTGTGTGGGGATGTGTGTACATGCGGGGTGTGAGGCTGTTGACATACTTGGGAAAAAGCAAAGACCCTAAAATGCTAAATAGAGGAAATGTGGGAAATTGGAATGCAAAAGGTAAGCTTAATAATTCCTACAACTCATGTCTTAGTCATTCCGGCTGTTGCAACAACATATCGGATACCTATAGCTCTGAAGGGCGGAATTCCAAGGTCAGGATGCAGCATGGTGGGGTGAGGCCCTCTTACTGGTCCACAACCTCAACAACATATCGGATACCTATAGCTCTGAAGGGCAGAATTCCAAGGTCAGGATGCAGCATGGTGGGGTGAGGCCCTCTTACTGGTCCACAACCTCACCTTCTTGCTGTGTCCTCACTCTTCTGGTGAAAAGGGTCTCTTATAAAGACACTAATCCCATTCACAAGGGCACCGCCCTCAGGATTTAGTCTCTTCATGAAGTCCCTACCTGCTAATACACTATCCTTTGGGGAGTTAGATTCAAACATAAGAATTTTAGGGGACACGAACATTCAGATCACAGTTATATATATCATTCTGTTTTCCCCTGAAAAGGTAATCCCTGGTATCTGTTTGTCTAGTATCCAGTCCAAAGAATTTAAAAATCAAGTAGCAAACTTCCTCATTTACCTCCTAGAATTTATGAAATTTTAATTTCCTTTTGCACTGGAAGTTATCGATCCTTTCCCCTATTTAATTATAAAAGCTCACCACGTACAAAGAAGCAACTTAGAGAGTTAATGAAGAGTAAGTTTGTTATTTTGTTGGTTTTCACCTCCCAGTGTGGCCCTGAACTTCTGGAGGGAGGACCATCATTATTGCAATTACGCTAAATACACTTGGATTATTGAACAACCAGCCAAAACACTCAGAGAGAGGAAGAAGTACGACTATAGTTCAGATGAGAAAATTTTAGATGTTACTGTTAGCCTGATCATTTAAATAGATACTATTTCATGGACAAAGCTATTTTAGCTTATTAACATAAGAATGAAGAAAGTATCTGATGAATATAAAAGTAGACTGTGCTGCAAGGGAATTTCAGTCATGTATTTTTAAATTACTCAAAATAATGCCAAGTGTCATTTTGATTACATTACATGACACACATTTCTACCATACCAGTAAGTATAGCATTTGTGTGCATATATATTACACACACACACGCATATATATATATGTATATATATATAATATATCCATTCATTCACCCAACATTCATCCATCATTCAGACATCATCCACCATCCATCCATCCATCCATCCATCCATCACCCATAATCCATCATCTATCATCCATTATCTATTCATCCAACCATTCATCCATCCATTCATCATGCACTTCAGTCATCTAAAAATCTTTAACTAAGCTCCTGCTAAGTTACTGACACTGTGTTGGGGAAAGAAAGACAATTACTACTGAATCAAAGAAGAGAAAGTCAGAGGAGGAGGTAAGTCAGGGATAGCTGTGCTGGGAATTTCATCCCCTTTTCTTCTAGGGTTCAAATTGCAGGTTTGTGTTAGCCTTCACAGCCAACACTAATTCACCTGGAAATTAACCAGCAGCTTTTGAGAGTCAAAATATATCAGGCCCTGAGTGGCAGTCCTTCTAGTGTCATGAATTGCTGCAGGAATCTCTCCTCGATGAGATCCTCTGGGAGCCTTGGCACTTTCTGCTGCCTGTAATTGTGTTGCCTGGTCAGTGACCATCGATCTGCAGTCTACAGAATGGCTCTCTCTCTGGGAGCAGCAGCAGAGCACAATCCTTCAGAAGGCATTTAAAATACTTAATTAGGGAAACAAATCAAGACTGAAACTCCACCTCACACAGTGCTGGCAATGTCATTCATTCCATCAAGGTGACAACTGGGTGGGTGGCGTGGCCAGGAAGCAGCAGCTGCAGTAGGATGTGCAGATCTGCCTGGTGGATGGTGAGTTTCTTTTGACCTGGCTTGTCAGGGACATTTCTACTTCAAAACTAACACGTCAAGGGAAGCTCACAGGGAAATCAGAAATCTGATATTTAGGTCCAGATTGATGTTACAGCGTGGAGTCTGGATTTGTAAAGTCTAGAACCTACTGGACAATTGATTATTTTTTTTAAGTCAAAGGAACTAAACCCACATTCATATTTCTGATACAGAGGAAAGATCTTTAATAAGAGACCTAGATTTGTCCAGCAAAACAACAAAAAATGGCCATTGCAAATTACTCTCCTGCATGCCTTCACTCATTTGATGAAGATTTATCAAATGCTTGGTCTTTTCAAAGTATCCTTTGCCTGGGTTGGGGAGGAGAAAAAAGATGTCAAAGGTAAAAAGATCAGCTTCTGTCTTTGGACAGTTTAAAATCCCACTGGACTTGTAAGACTTATCACACATATGAGATAAAGAAAATCTCAGCAAGTATATGATAAGCTCACACTTTATGTAAATCACGAGGGGCATTCAAAGTAAATGTTGACATCATGGGCAGAAATAAACATCCTTAAAGAGCTGCAAGCTGAGTTTGATGGGTACAAAAGAGTTTCTTGTTCACGTGGTCTCTCCCTGTCACCAGTCCGATTCCTCAGGGCACCACAGGTTTCTGTAATCTTGCGGCGATTCACTCTACCGTGCAATGTTCTGACCATCATATTTTAAGAGTCTGGTATCTGCTAGATCATTATTGTGAAATTGGGGTTTGACATTTTGCTCAACTTTTTGAGGTATCACATTGGCAAATTCATAAAATATTTAAGGAATACAATGTGATGATATACATACACACTGTGAAAAGATTACCCCCACTGAGTTAACTAACACATCCATCACGTCAACTATTTATCCTGTTTTGTGTGTAATTTCTGTTTTCTCAGCAAATTTTAAGGATACATTCCAGTGTAATCAATGATAGGTATTCATCATGTTACACATTAGTTCTTTAGACCGTATTCATCTTACAACTGAAAGTGTATAACATTTATCGACTTCTCGTTTCCCTGCTCCTGAAACCACTTTTCTATACTGTATTTCTATGAATTCAGTCTTTTTATTTTGAATTCTTAGTGGCCACATATATGTGATAACAGGAAATATTTCTGTCTGGCTTATTTCATTTAGCATAATTCCTTCTAGTTTTGTCCATGTCGTTGCAAATGATAGGAGGAGATTATATCTATTAAGGTTGCTTAATATGTGTGTGTGTGTATGTGTGTGTGTGTGTGTGTGTGTGTGTGTGTGTGTGTGTGTGTGTGTATACCATTATTTCTAGATCTATCCATGCACTGATGACCCTTAGGTTGCTTTACACTTTGGCTACTATGAATAATACAATAATAGACATGGGAGTGCAGATATCCCTTCAAAATAATGGCATCATTTCCTTTGGAAATGAACCCAGACATGGAATTGCTTGATAACAGAGTAATTCTATTTTTAATAGGCTGATCATATTTCCTCGAGACAAAAATGGGACACAGTATGGCAAAAATGGGACAGAGTTATGCACTGATGACTAAGGGAAGGGGAGGAAGCTGAGCAATCTGAGCAGAAGCAGAGCAGCCAGGCCAGCCATGATTAAGTACTATATGAACTTACCAGTGAGGATGACTGCATTGCATAGTAACGATATGTGGTCTGGCAGGACTTCAGACAAATGTCCAGGGCCAGTGCAAGGAATTTTGGTACCTTAGTTGTAAACCAAATTTGGTGCCCTTATAAGCCCCACTCTAAATGTCCTGCCTCAAACACATAACACTTTAACCATCCCAGTGCCAGAAATGCTCAACACCCCTACAGTGCCACAGAGAACCCCCACAACATTTACCTGCAGCTCTACCATGCTGTATTCTATGCCCTTTGAAGAAACAGGTGCACATGGGTGGGGGAGAGTCCTCTTCCCATGTGCCTCCTGTTTCCTCACAGGGGACAGGAACAGCAGTAGTAGCCAAAGCCCACTGCAGTCAGTGCCTACAAGGGCCATCTTCAACTTGGGACAAAAGGGGCAGCTGTTTTGGGGTCCCCTCAATAGACTTGACCTGGGGCAATCAAATGCCCCTTTTGCCTGTGTTAAATATGGCTTTAGTTTATTAAAAATGGGAGAAAATTGACATTTATGATGGGATGGTTAGGAAATATGCAATGATGAAATACAAAAAGAACTGAACAATCCTGTTTGAAAAAGTCCATATGGTCAGCCTAATTTTTAATTTCTTAAGGAACCACCATCAGATTTCCCATTGTGGCTACACTCATGTTCACTCCCAGCACAGAGCATGGGGCTTGGTCCTCTCTGCACCCGCTCCAGCACGGGCTTCTCTGCTTTGAGAACAGCCACACTCATAGGTGTGTGGTCAGAGCTCACTGTGGTCTTGATATGGCTTTACATTTTAAAACACGGCACCCCATCTCAGAATGACAACTCCAAACAGGTGAGTTTGACTTCCTGTCTTGTCAGCGACACACAACATCTTAGCAAAGTAGATTAGAGGAGAAAAGACAATTCGGGGCAAACATTAAAGCACAGGCTTTATGAATCATTGACACATTTATCCCACACTTTTAAGAAGTCTTTTTTCATTCATTTACTCAAACATTTCTTGGATGTCTGCTCTGTTCCCACACACTATCCTAAGTGCTGAGGGCCTGACACAGACTAAGATGTGGTTTCAGCTTTCTCCCAGCACCCCAAAGACAGAAACAACAGCTGTTCTCACAGAGCCCACACAACAGGCGTCCAGCAAAAGTTTAATGAATGAACTGACTGATGGAAAAATGGGCAAGTAATAGGATGGTTTGAAATCCAAACCCAGAGATGTTATGGCGATTTATATGTAACTATAGAAGAATCTATTACTGCATCCTGTGACTAATACTCCAAAACTTGGCACCACAAAAGTTTCCAAAATTCAGTTAAGAAATGATTTTATAACACATGAATTATCTAATGTTCTTCCCTGACATCATTACCATTCTTCTATTAAAAAGAGCATGAAAACTTTAGCATCAAGAACTCATGAGCCAAGGACCCCTGATTTTGTCCTACCACATCTGTACCCAGACCAGAACTTTGCCCCACGGCAGGGACATATTTCAACATTTTTCAATGTCTACTCTATCCCTGCTTCCCCCCAGTGCCTTCTCAACCCAGAAAATGCCAGAAAAGAACTACTAGATAGAAACTCCTAAACCATGTTTCCACAGCACTACACTTTGTTTTGTTCCATCAGCCACTTCTAAAGAAAACTAATTAACCCACCACAGGTGTGGTTATTTCTCCTAGGTAATGAAGGCTTTCTCTACAGAAAGTCCTGAGCATTACATAAAAGTCCTCTTGAATTTTTAAAAAGGCACAAAGCTTAATAATCCCACCCAGATTTCATGCTTAAACAGACATGACCCTTCCAAACGTGATTTCTGAACTTAAGCATTCCAATTTTTATGAAGAAATAGAAAATTCTGTATTTTATTTCATAAACTACAAGTGGCATTTTCTAGACTAGAATGAACACACATTCAATGTTTTAGCATGTGGTTTTCTCAAAAGTACAGAATTTGGGCAACTTCAGACTCAACGACTACTGATCAGCATTGTCCCCCCAACACCTGTGCCTTGTCTGCTCACAGCCACGATGCAGAAAACCTACCCCCAGGACAGCGCAGGGCAGCAGAAAGTAGAAAAGCTCCACCAGCAAAGACCAGAGTTCAAGTCAGCCTGACAACCCCTCTCTCACGTGTGAAACAGGGATGATGAGGTGACATCCTGTCATTCCTCCAGGGCCGCACGAGGATCAAAAACTCAGTGTCCAGCACCATGCTGCAAGCGGGGGAACTGGGTAAGGAGGGTGCCTCCTGCAGGATTTAGAGACAAAGGCGATAAGCAGCCAGCTAACTGTCGGCTTTTGTTGGATCCATTCCACTTCTCAGAAAGTATGGCGGGAGTCTCATCTTTCCTCTCTAGCCTTATATCTGTTTCAGGACTGCCTTGCATAGTGCTTTTCTGTTTGCTTTTTTAAGGAAAGGCAGGCAGGCAGCAGCAGCAGGAAAGAAGAGAGCAGAGGAAGAAGCATTTATTTATTTAGTTGTTCCCTTAGCCCTAGGCTTAACACCTGAGTCACCAGGCTGTGCCATAATGGTTAGGATTTTACAATGCAAAATCAGGTCCCAGCTCATGTCTGCGGGTAATAAGGTAGGATTGCTTTGGGTTTGTGACTTCGTTTGTCCTCTAAGTCATAGCATCATCTTTTATACTTATGTCCAGCAAGAAAAAAATGTTGGAATTACATTGCATTTTCTTATTTTTGTTTTTGTTTTTCTTTCTTTAAGGAAAGATACAGGCATGAAGCCAGTTGAATGGGAAAGCAGGCAGGACAAGAGAGGAGGCAGCAGCACTTATTTTATTCAGTTGTTCTTCATTGGTTGTTTCCCTGGACCCAGGTCTTGAAACCGGGATTTTGCGGGTGTATCTGGACTGTGCCTGGTTGAAACCTCCAGGCCACCAGGCCATGCCAACAGTGCATTTTCAAACACATTTTCATTTTTTACTTAAAAACGGTACAAAATGAAAGGGTCCGATGGCTTCCTCTCAAGTTCTCATTTAGGGGATTTCTGCTGTGCCCTGTGATCTAACGGGAATGCCTTTCATGGTTCCAGAGAAGCAAATGGGACACCTTTCTCCCAGCACAGCGCCCCCGCTTGGCGAAAGTCGAGGGATGCTGGAACATCTCAGTTCTGTTAACATCTGTGTTTCAGAATAGAGAGAGAGTAATTTTTAGGAAACAGCACGGGGCCAACAGCAGCCTTTTAGATGCTTAAAGTGAGTGCTGCTAAGGGACATTCTCGCTCATGGCTTCCCAGATGGCACGGGTGACAACAGGAGCACATCCAGGAGGCAGTGAGGGAGTGGAAGGGGGACAGACTACCATCCCACAGAGAACAAGGAAGGAAAGGGAGAGGAGGTGAGTGCGTGGGGGCTCCTAGTCCAGTCAACGCAATGTCCCTGATCACCTGCTCAGCACTGCTGCTGTCTCAGGAAGCAGGTTGTCTCCAGTTCCCTGCCCCTGGGACGAATGAACCCTTGTGGTGGATGTGTTCAAAGATACCCAGAGATTAGCCAGGGAGTGAAGCAGGTGGCTGTCGACGTCCCCCTGTGATTCTGAAGTTTGATGAGGTTTTGTTAGAATGTTCTGTCTAGACTGGCATTGTAGTGGCAAGTCACTGACCTCTGTCTGGAATGCTGGCTGCCCGCCCCACCAGAGTGAAACGGCTCAGAGAGACATCTGTGTCTGCCCTGCGTTCCCGAGCTCCAGCAATGCTGGTCTGGAAGTAGCTGCCAGCCAGGTCTGCACCTGGAAACACATCTCTAGGGCTTTCTTTGACTTCTGTCTTCCAGTTAGACAGTGCAAACAGGGCAGCCGCCGGGTCTTCATCCTGAGACCCCCTTGGGACAGCCAAACTCTATGAACGTACTTAGCAACATCACCTTTGAGGGGATCACTTAGCCAAGAGTGAATAAATAAGAGCCTGTGATTAGAGAGCAAGGACATAGGACTTTGTCAAGTGACACGTCCAGCTGAGCGGTTATCCGACCAGAGGAGCATTTTCTCCCAGGGAGCCATCCCTCTGGATGGCTAACAGGAAGCGTCATCTGACTCCTGGTGTGGGGACCAGCATCCTGAAAGGACTCCATGTATCTTTTCCCTTGATCCCCCAAACATCCCTGAGCTACAAGTACTGGGGTCACCCAAATGCAGCAGCAAGCCCCCTTTTTCTTACAGCCAAATGCAACAGCTAGCCTTACCCACCTCTTTCCTGACAGCAGCCCTCTTCTCTGAAAAACACTGGCTTTTCAGTTGTGTCCTTTTCCCATGCAGAAAGCACAGCATGCTCCCTACAGAGCCTCCTGTGGACACCCATGCTGCTGGACAACTTAACTACAAGAAGAGAGCTATGAACCCCAAGGGACTTTTCACACAACTGCCTATCTCCTTAACCAACCTGTCCTCATTAATACAGCAGAAATTCTACCAGGACAAATCCGTACACACCATGGAAGTGGGAAAGGAGTGTTGACTACTCTTTCCTGAGCTCTAGCCATTTCCCAGAATTCAGATCATGTCAGAGAGGACTCTCTGACCTAACCGCTCTGCAGGTTACCTTCCCCACCAGCTAGAGTTAGACAAGCCCCTGCCCCATTCCTTTTCCCTCCAGGTGGCACCTACAGAACGAGCTCCCACCTCCTGCCTTGGCCAACAAGGTAAAACTTGGCTTGTTGCTCTCAATTGTGATCTTGTTTAAGGGCCAGTAGGGAAAAGGACCATAAAAACATCGATGATTGGTAATGTGGCAATCATATGGTAATACAGGCAGATGGGGAAACTGAGGCTCAAAGAAAGGATGTGCTATCCAAGGTCACACAGTCACGGGTATGAGCAGCTCGATCCTGACTTGGGGTTCCAAACTATGGGGTCTGCCCAGGGTTCCCCACATTCCCTACCTCCACCGTCTCTCTCCATCTTAGTTTTAAGCTAATGATGTATGTGATGTAGGAATGAATCACTTCTTTCATTCTAATGTTTAGGTTGTTTTTACATTTTAAAATCTTTTGCCTCGTGGGAATTGCTACACCGTTAATTTTCTATTTCATCTTCACGTGCAGATATATGAAAGGACCGGCGTCCCCGAGAAGGCACCTCTTTGGTCATAGGTTTCACATGATTTTTTATTGTTCTCAGTCCTTTTTAAGCTCCCTCCAACTGTGAAGGAAATTAAATAGATAACAAATTTAATGTTGCAAATGAAATATCAAGTGAGTTTGGGGGAGCATTTCAATAAATGATTTGATCTTCCTTTGAAAAACAAGGAGACCCAAATGCTGACACAGGCATCAGGACTCAGCAGTGAAGTTCCCCATGTCTGTCCCCAGAAGGCTGGGTCTGGACCCAGTCAGGCAGGGGATGCTCCTGGCCAGCAGCTCCAGCCCTGAGGCAATGCTGCTCCTGCCCTGGACACTGCCAACCACTACACAGAGACCATCCATGGGGGCAGGCTCTGGGCGCAGGGAAGGGTGACAGGTAGGGTAAGCTAGATACCACATACCTGCCTGGTGTCATAGTTTGTAAGTTCTCAGTTAGTTTTTGAGCTGAAGTTAAAAGTGCTTTGAAGAGCCCTCACTCATGTTCCTCTAGGACGCGAGTGAATGTTCACACAGCAGTCATGCTTCAGCTGGGGAAAGATGACAGTGTCCCCTGAGACCATCACTTCTGCTGATGACAGGGCACCTGCCTGAGGGGACCAAGATCCCAGGAGGGGCATCTGTCTGGTTTAGTTCAGATATCTCAGGAGGGGGCTGAGGCTCCTGTGAAGAGGAGGTTTCTGTTCTGAGACACATGTCATCTGAAAAGCCAAACGAGGAAAAGGCCAACAGAGTCTGGTCTACCCATCGAGTACAAAGCTGCACTGTGAACGCTGCTCTGTTCTTGGGTGTGCTGGCCTCTTCTTCCACCAGCTCAAGCCCCATATTACTCACCACTCCGTGTCCTTTCCCAGACAAACCTGACTCATAAGGGGAAAATATGTTAGGAGCAGAGCCCAAGGATCAAAAGTGGAATTCTAAGTTTATAACCCAAATCAAGATTCCCTGGAGCTCTGTAGACATTTATTGGACTCTATTATGTAGCACTGAGCATGTCCACATTCTCTCAGTCACATCACTATTGAAAAGTCTTCAGGACTGAGTGTGGTCTCAGAGAGCTGCCCACACACAAAGTGCATATCAAAATTCCTTCTCATTCAAACTCTGAGTGGGGCATCTGCAGACCAGTCTGTCTCTCCATCATCCAGGGTTACTTGAAACCTATTATGTGCCAAGCATTCTGTCCAATGCCTGGAAGAAAAAGCACACAAGCTTTGTGTGGGCTTATAGTTCAGTGTTTAAGAATATTTTTATTTCCTAACTTCTATTTCAGAGACCATAATCAGTCATAGGCATGTCCGTATCTGGAAGGATTTCTCTTATACTTGATCCCATGACATCTCTTTCTATACCATTTAATCTCTCATCTCCTCAATTGGGATTCTTTTTTCAACAATATTTAAATGTTCCTCTCTATTACCAATCATCCTCTATTCATCCATCATTCATTCATCATCCACATCCAGCCAGTCAACCACTTGTCATCTGTCCATCTACCCATCTATCATCCATCCATCAATCATTCATCAACCACCTATCATTTATCCAGCCATCATCCATCATCCAGACATGAACATGTTCTACTGCCAGGTGCAGTGTGAGCCCTCCTTGCATGAAGATCCTTGTCCTCCAGTGGCCCACAGCCTAGAGCAGGAACACACATATGTAGATGTGACGAGTGCTTCAAGAACACTGAGGTGGAAGCCCTGGACTACTCAGGAATTGGGGAAGGCACCACAGACCATGTGACCTAGGGAAGAGTCATGATGGAGGAGAGGGGTTCACCAGAGAGGCATGAGTAGGAGCTTTAGACAGTGGGCAGAGCACATTGAAAGAAAATGAAGGCCATGGGGCATCCAAAGGTTGGGTAGAAGCTCAGTCAGGATGAATCACAGGTACATAGTGGGAGATGCAACCAAGGCAGGAGGATAAGTTGGGACCAGGGTGGAAGGATCTGGAAGCCCAGAGTCAACCTCTACTTATGGCCTTCTTTATTCTTTCTTTGATCCTAAAACTTTTATCATGACAACAGCAGCCATAACTATGAAGCTTTGGCCTCATGGTGCCACCGACTACTGTGACTGGCTTTCAGTGTCTACATGCCAGGATGTGCTAAACATGCCTCACTGTCTACTCTCAATAACCTGTGGGTATATACTACTGCTATCCCATTTTATAGATGATAAACTGAGGACAGATTGGACTCCACATGCCAGACCACACAGTCAGGACTTGGTGCCATTGACATCTACATGCACAGGCTTATAGCCAACCCACCCAGCAGACTGACACCCTCACAGAACTTTCCTGAAGAGGGTGCCACAGTGATCCCCACTCTTCTAACATCCCAGACCGGTGGGCTCATTTCACTCTATATTTCAGGCACATGATCATGTCTTAGTATCTGCTAGCGCTTCCTAGCTCTTCATCATAGGGTCACTGACGACTCAGTAGCCTGAAGTGGGCTATGAGTCACTCTTCCAAAAGCTGCAAGGAGCACAGCTCCCAATCAGGCACCAAGGACAGGACTTGTCTGTGAGCAGAGACATCCTCACCCATGGGCTGCTCTGCCCAACATCCAGCCTGACCGGGTTGGGACAGAGGGACTGTCCACTTCTATAACCGCCTAACTCACATTTGCCAAAACCCATTCCCTCTATATGGGGGATGCTGGGATTCAACAGCATCACCATGCATGTTCCAGTCCCAGCTGAGAAAGAAATTTCAATGATCTCCAATGCTGTGAGCAGTGGCAAAGGTAGGGTTTGGGAGGGCAGGAGTCTGGAGTCAGCAAATCTGGGCTTAAGCTTTGGTGCTGCTGATGGTGAGCTTGTGTCTTTGGAAAAGTTGCGTAACTTCTTGGTGACTTACTTTCTTACTAAAGAAATGGAGATAATCTTGTAGTGGTCCTTAGGAGGATTACATGAGTTAATCTTTGTAAGGTGTTTAGGACAGTGTCGCTAGGCTCTAAAAAGAGTAATGCACAAATAACTTGTTTCATGATTAGGTAATAAACGAAAGCTGCTATTACTGTTAACTGACTTGCAGTGAGCACCCCCTCTGCAAACATCTCTCTGCCATGTGGGTATCAGCTTTACCCTCCAGGGGTGATGTCCCCTCAGGGTGACAAGCAAACATGGTATGGAAGATATTCCTTCAATCCCGCCTTTCTGTAGCCAGTGGCCACTCACTGCAGGCAATGAACAATACCAGGATTCTCGGAGAAGTGAGATGAGGGAAACTACCCTGCTCGCTTGTCTGCATGGATCCACTTCATCCACTTGTTCTTTTGCCATTTAAAATCTCCATTTTGTTCTTGAGTAGATGTGACCTCTTTGGAGGCATTTTTAAATGTCCTTCATCTACAGCTTATCATGTGGCTTCCTAAGTGGTTATGAAATATTTTTAAACATTAAATTTAACCATGAGGCCAGTGGTCTTTTGCACACTATGTCAGAGGTCAATTGCAGCATGTGACTCTCTGGCCCTCCCCAAATGGCATTAACTTCACAGGTCTACCCTTGTGCATTTCTACCAAGCACATATGTAAGACACAAAAACAATCCATTTAGCTTCCAACGAGAGAGCGAACAAACTTTGCCAAAGAATTTATTGTCAAAACAAAACAAAACATGTGCAATGAGCATGACCACGGTGAATGATTCCAGGAGGCAACAGAGCGCAGTAACCAAAGTGATCAAAGACTTTGCTTAATTTGCAAAGTCACTGTAATCTGATGGGGACCAAGGAGAAAACCTATTAGATTCCTCTCACTGGTTAAATCCAATAGAGAGATGCGCTTACTAGATTTCTTCTTGTTCACAATAACATTGGGCATTCAAAAGAAAACTCAGTCAGGAAACCAAGAAAAGGGACAAATTCTTTCAAAACAAAAGCAGGGACCATGACATTGACATCTCTTAGGTAACCGAGAGGTCGGAAAGGAGGAGACCATGTTGGGGGACTGATTTAGAAAAGGGGGATAGTAGATCACTGCTGCCGTATCACCTGGAACACTTTTAGATCAGTGCTTCTCCTCCTGAAGAATTCACATTTATGAAATGAGGGGAAAACGATTCAATAAACACTCTAGGTACTTAACGGGAGAAGACAGCCATCAGCAGGAGCAGCAACAACAAACAGAAGGCTGCAAACACAGACAGCTATCTGACAAAATAGAAATTCAAACTTTGGAGTGACCCAGTTCCAACAAGTAAATATCCTGGGTGCTGTGTCTCTTACCAACAGTTGCAGACATCTATTAAGAAGCACACATGCTAGGAAGAAACGCTTTCTGGAAGCTGTCGACCCATCTGTGGAAGACTAGAGAGGAATGCTAAGCTTTTGGAGATAAATCAAGGCAAAGGAGAACAGGAAGTGTGCGCCTCGACATTTGTCAGGAAACAGACTCAAAGGTTTTTGCTGTGCGTGTGACAGGTAAAGCATGAGTTCTAAGGCAGCATTTCTCCAAATCTGAGACACTCCTGGAGTTGACTTAAATTATTTTCATTCTCACATTATTTAAGTGTTACATGCGCAAACGACATATAAATATTTGCTTTTAGCACTTATTCCAACCCAAACAGATTTACCAGTGAAAGACAAACTGAACTACAAACCCAAGAACACTCACTTGAATACTATTAATCCAACCTAATGGATAATGTGATTTCGTGGAAACAAAATTGCTCTCGTTGAGTTTCAAAATCTGTAACTCTGATTCTGGTCCTACGTGTAATGTTTCTGTATTTGACTTTAATAACACCCTGCACATAGGGGCTGTTTGCAAACTTAAGGAATCCAGGATGGGATGAAAATCGACAAAGCTTCATTTGTCTGAATAGGATAATCAAGCCTCATGTTTCCAAAATTCTGCCAGTAAATAGTCTTTGAATACCTATGTCAATGAGTGGAATTTGATGTTATTTGAAGCAGAGACAGCATGATTATAGTATTAAAAATCTGTATTAATCATGCACCCATCTTGAACATTGCTGGACTCCCGGAGACCATTTAAGCTTGTGTGTTTACTACTCGATTTACAAATAATAAACTCCTGGGAACTGATATCTAAAAATTGAGGGTACCCTGGCGGGAATTATACTTAGTGAAAAAATCAGAAGGAAAAAGACAAACACATCATATGAGGTCTTTCATGTGTTGGGTTATAGAGAAACCAAGCAAAAAAATGAACCAAATCGAATGAAAAATAGACTTTCAGTCTATAAGACCAAATTAGTGGTTACCCAAAGGGGAGCGGGGAGAGGGACACGTCAATCAGGTAAAAGGGATCAATTATAAGGTGAAGGATAGAACTGAACCTTTAGGGGTAAACATAATATATTTACAAAGAGGTTGATTTACATTGATGCACATCTTAAACCTATATAATGTTACAACGCAATGCTATTTCAATGAAGTTTTTTTAAAGGAAAGCAAAATAAAAACAAATAAATAAATCATGGAGGTCCATGAAATTGTTAAGAAAAAATTACCTGAAACTTAGAAATAAGGCAAAAAGCTGACCACGTACACTTTACAAGTCAAATCTGAGCAAACAAACCTGCTAGGAATTCATCTAACTAAGGCAGGGTGAGTCAACTGCTTGTAGTGGTCTGCTTTTTCATAAATAAAGTTTTATAGGTGAACAGTCATCTCCTCACTGCCTGCCATCATCTGGAGTTGCTCCGGGAGAGTTGAGTAACTGAACAAAACCTGCAAAGTCTACAAAACCTACGATATTTAATAGGTGGTCCTCTGCAGAAAAAGTTGCTCACCCTTATTCCTAGGCATGTTCTTTGGGTTAATTTACTATTTGCTGTTGATGAGGGATCAGATTTCTGGAGAATTAGAGGTTTACTAGTAAAAACTGATAAATAACAAGTGATTTTGGTCATGTAGAAAAACATTACCTCCAAAGTCACAGTTTTAGTATCCTGAAAGCCATGGGCTGGTTCTGGATCTGAGTGTGTCAGCTCATCTTCCTTTCTTCACCTCTGAGCCAGCTGTGTCCCCCTCATCAACGAGCTGTAGAAACTTTTGGCAGATGCTCACACAGATTTGTAGGAGAGTTACATTTGTAACTTTCTAAATGAATGCTTTTGCATAATTGCTGTGTGCACATTCGATCAGTGAACACACTTTCTCTGACCCACTCTGATTGGCTCAAAGGCCAGCAGAGTCCTGTCCATGTAGGAATGTTACCTTGGGTGGTAGATGGATACAGAAGCTGGTTAAGAACTAGCACGCTGTGAATGTAACACATTAGCTCCAATGCTTCAAACATCATCCACATGTGTCAGAAAAGAAGGTGTAGAGTCATAGAGTCAATTGTTACTGCTTACTTAGTTCTCACTGGGCACGATCATAGATACTTAATATTTTTCTCCTTCACTTCCTGTTTTTTCTGTAAAGAGCATCTTTTACTTCTTTAGAATTTTTTGAAAGGGGGGGGATTTGAATGTTATAAAAATTTCAGTTCAAGGTAAAAACGTAAAGTAAAAACTATAAGGTAAAGGCACAAAGAGCTGGTTTAATTTCAAAGGGGAAGAGGTGACCCCCCCTACCCTGAGAAAATCATAAAGGCTGTACCGTTTTACTGGGAGGTCAGGGACAGAGGGGACATTAGGACAGGGCCAGGTGCTGGGCTCCAGAGCCATTGAGAGCTGGTTCAATGAGTGTGACCACCATCTTGGGTGGACGGAGCCATGGTGGCTTTAAGACCAGAAGGAAGACAGACAGGTAGGATCCTGTGTACCCCAGGCCTGAGATGAAGAGGCCACAGTTCTGGGTGGAGGCAGAGGAGCGCGGGCAGCTAGAAGCTACTTCTAAGGACGGACTTGAGAATGACTGCTGGCGGACTGGTTAAACGGGCACCAGAGGAGCACTGTGCGAAGGCGAAGGGCATCTCTCCAACATATCAGGTGAGAGCTGCCGCTGACACGTCCCAGTGGTGAGTTCTAGGAAACCAGTTTGATCTCATCCAGCCTTGGACCATGAGGCTTAATCAGTGTCTGGGACTCAGAACACACTCAGGACATGAGCCCGGGCTTGGACAGAAGGGAGGAAGGGAGGGTTTAGTGGTACAGGTTGGAGCCTGTGCTGGTGAGGAGGCTTACCTGGGGCTTCTGAGGCAAGAGGGGCTGGGGGCTGACTGAGGAAGCCCAACAACCCCAGAATTTGAAGAGGGGCACCCAAATGGGCATCAGGAGAGTTCCCAGTGTGGGAGGAACGAGTCCACTGAAGAGAGGCTGACTGTGAGCATCCCAGGACACAGAGAGGAGCCTGAGGCAGGGCCCTGCAGGGCACGGAGCCCGTCTGGCTGTCCTTGACATTTATATGCCACCAGTGTCCAACAGATGCTCAGTGAACTTGAACAGCTGCTCATCTGTTTGAGAAATACTTGTTGAACACCTGCTACAGCAAAGGCATGATTCTAGGTGCGGGAATACGTCAGCAGACAGACAAGCAGACTCTCGGTCCTCATGGGGGACAGAGGACCATTTGAAGTCATTTGAAGGGTAAGTGCTGTGGGGATAGGCCAGCATCAGGACTGTGGAGCACAAAGGGAGCAGAGTGGTTCTTCTATCTACTATGTCGGAAGCCTCTCCAATAAAGGGAAATTGTCCAGGGGTGGGGAGTCAGCCATTTCTCTCCGACTGGACTTGGAGTTTGCAGAGGCTGGAGTAGCTGAGCTGGGGACACCATGGATGGGCCTATGGGAATTTGAATAAAAAGGGGAGAATGCGATGAGGGGACACAGCAGACTGGCTGGGGGTCTGAGAACTCCTGAAATGGGTGGTCAGGGCAACGCAGACCAACAAGTCTTAGAGCGGGCAGTTCTAGATTGCGGATGAGCTGGAGCCAGATGGGGTGTGCACCGAAGGGCGGCCTCACATGCTTGCGGGAAGTCATAGAAGCTGTAGTGCTGGAACATATTGGGGGAGTGACGAAGGATACACAGAGCAGCCTGAGCCCTGGTGGGCATCTAAAGGCCCCATCTGGCAGAAGTGCAGAGGTGGGGTCTCCGCATGTGGCATAGCTGGTTCGAAGCACGGCCTCCACGAGAAGCATAACAATGCACACGACCATTCAGCTCTAAATTGAGCCCCATATCCAGACAAAGGGAGGGTCTCAGCGGTTGGCAGGCTCCCTCCAAAGCCCCTGCCTCTGACATGGGGGGACAGGAAACGGTGAGTCACAGTGGGCAGATGCCACCATCATGTCTAGTGTCAACAGATGCATTTCAGAGATGAACTCATAACCTTGGCAGGGCTGAGAGGTCAACAGAGCATCAGATGACAGGACAGACACTGTCCAGAGAAGGGCCCGGGGCCCTGCACATCCCTTGTCCATCCATGCCAGCTGTTCCCGGCCCTGGAGGGAGCCGGTGCGGGGCAGACGTGCCACTCTCACTGGCTCTGGTAGGGAAATCTTTGCCATTCTTTGTGCGGAGGCAAAATGTGTGACTAAGCCTGGTACAATGTCTTTGCTGAATTTGATTCCTGTCACTTCTGCTCCTGGGCCTGAGATCCAGAGATCCCCGGCCCGTCATCCTGCAGGCTGAGCCGGGCCGCTGGCATCCGCCCACGCCGAGCACATGAGCAGCCAGTGCAACCAGCTCGATTTCATCTCTCAGTGTGTCTGGGCCTCAACCTGACAATGTGCTCTTTGAATTTTCTTTTTCTTCAAACCCCACCAAATTTTATGTGTATTTATGAATATACTGTTACTGCCAAATTCCTGGCGATTTATTCACATTTGAAACTCCCAGCTGTGGTGAAAAAGAGGAGTATATCCTTCAAGAGGGGAAGAAAAGACTTTCCCAATATATCAGAAATATGTCCTGTTTTGTTAGCATGTATCTGATAGCAAAGGTGCTGAGGCAGCCTCCTCCAGGAGCGGGTCTGCGGATTCCCAGTTTTCCGTTGGGGTGTCGGCGCCCCTTCCCTCCAGGAATGAGGAAGTGCTGTTACTGAGGTCCCAGCATTATTTCTAAAAGCACTTCCACCCGGTTTAGAAGGATGACATGCTCAGTCTGCCCACAGGAAGGGTGGGTTGGATGGTTCAGTAAAATGTAGGGAAAAGTGAAAAAAGGACTCATCGATGAGAGAACAACTCTGGAAAAGGCCGCCCAGTGGCACAGCCAGTGAGGTGACAGGACTGCTGGCTGGAACCGGCCAGAGCACAGCCACATAAGCAAAAGGATCCACTTGTGCAAGAGAAGTTTCAGGTCTGAGGGTGGGTACCAGCCAGGACTTACCATCTGTGAGTCAATGAACTCTCTCCTTGCAGCCCTTCGGTTTCCAGCGAGCATGCTGGTGGGACCCCAGGGACCACTGCATCCACCGGACGCCAGGGGGCGTCCATTCCTGTCCTGCCCGCTCCCACCCCACGGCAGAGGCTCTCCCTCCATCATGGACACCCACTGCTCAGCAGGCTGCTTCCAGCAACCTCTGTCTAGGAGGCATCCCCCTCTGTAGTGTGAAGTTGCTGGCACTTCATAAATGTCCTGCAGCCCAGGCCATTTCAGACAGCCACCTGCTGACAAATCCAAACAAAACGCAGCTATCTGTTTTAGACTTCCATGAGTTACTTTCCCTTAATTCAGAGAAAAACATTTATAATCAACATATAATCTATAGACTATGTATATTTATATAATTATTTTAAGTGATAAAATAAATACCCTAAAATTAACATAGAGCTTCCCTCCATGTCACTGCTGTTCCCTGGTCCCGGAACAATAAGGACGCAGTCTTTTAAAACAGGCTCTGGCCCTCTCTCTCTAGCTATGAGATTGCACATGATCTTGAAACAAGAATTATAGTTGGTTCTGTTAAACACAGGCAGCAACTATCTGATCAAAGTGATGCTTTTTGGTCAAACAATTAAGAAAAACACAAAGTTTGTAGGTCAGTCCTAACCCTCAATGCAGACACTCAGTGGGGTCACTTGAGATCCATGGATGGGGTCTTCCACACATGCCACGATCCATCAATAGTAGGAGGATAGTGACTTATATACTTGTTATTAGACTGCAATCTTCTGTAAGACATTATTCAATATTCACCATTCTATTAGACTATTCTGCTAACTGGCACTTTCACATAGGGTCCAACAGAACGACATGGAGGGGTGCAAGTTGCTGAGGCTGGAGAGAAATGCAGCTCACATAGCAGCTGGATAGTTAGAGAGATAGAGAGAGAGAAGAAGACCAGACCTCCTGGGTCTTCAGTTAACCCAAACGTTTGTGTCTTTGAAGAGTCTGAGCAACATATTAATAGCCGTGACATCTGATCAAAAAGATCAGATGCCTCTGAACCACTGAAGATTTCAGGAAGAGTTTTGAGGCTCAGAAGTTTATGCTCTAGCTATGGAAACTAAACTCGGCATATCAGAAATGAACATTGACCTTCAGAACAGTATTTAAAGGAGGTCGGGAGGCTAGAACCTGAGCCCTGGCATGTGAAAAGTCAGCAAACACAGGACACAGCATGTCCTGCAGCTCCTACTGTTTCCCTTCCTACAGGACTAAGGGGGACCCTCCAGAGATTATTTAGGGAAGTCAGCCATGGACTAGGGAAAGTGAAAGTGGGTCTCACCAAGAAGATACTCTTCAATTTGCCCTTTCTTGTGTTACTTCTACACAACCCCTGTTTGTGGTTGGAGTAAGTGATTGCTTTAGCTTGAGGTCAACAGTGACCAACACTGGTGGAAGCAGTGGTATGAAGGTTCAACACCAGAGTTTTAGAGTCAGAAAAACTGGGTGTGACTCCTGGTTTTACATCTCACTAATTTATATGATCTTGGCAAGGTATTCATTTCTCTAAACTGCAATGTCATCACCCACAAGGTGGAAATGGGATAGTACCTATCTATAGAACTGATCTGGGACTTCCATAAGGTGATGTGTATAACTGTGCCCTGGTGGATCCTCATGAACATGACTAACTTACAGCAAATCGACACTGGTATCAGTGAAGCACTAGATGATAAGCCCTAGATAGTTGAGGCAGTTCAGAGGAGAGCGGAATCCCAGTGGCGGGGAGACTTGAGCAAGACTCCAGAGAAAGAGACCCCAGGCTGTGGCTTGGAGAGTTTCTAGGACATAAGGATATGTGTGTGTGTGTGTGTGTTTGTGTGTGTGTGTGTGTGTGGTGGAGGTGAGGAGGATGACAGTAGCTAATTCAAGACAACAAAGAAGCTGTGAACAAAGACATGGGCACTGCAAATGTACACAGAATGTTCTGGAAGCAAGAGGGAGATCGTCTGGGCAGAACACAGGGCCCTTGTAGGAGGGGTGATGGGAGGTGAGAGCTGAGAGGTTGACTTGACCAGGCTGAAAAAGAGTAAGAGCACCCAGATAAAGTCATTATTTAGTCAACAGGCAAGAAGGTTTCTGGGAAAAGGGCTGTTTGAGGAAAAACAACTTGGTGGGTATTGTGGGCTAGGTTGTGACTTCTATCAAAAGATAAGTTCAAGTCCTAAACCCCCGTGCCTGGAATGTGATCTTATGAGGGGAGATGCTAGTTTGATGACTGGTGTCCTTATAAGGAAAGGATACTTGGACACAGACACACAGAGAAGAACATCTTGTGAAGAAAAAGAGATACACTAGAAACAGGAAAGAAACTGTATGACAGTGGAGGCAGGGATTAGATGATGCAGCCACAAGCGAAGAACAGCAAGCCCTCCCAGCCACCACTGGGCAGAAAGGAGCCTTCCCTGGAGGCTTCCAAGGCCCCTGCTGGGAATCACAAGTCCTTCATTTCAGCTTCTGGCCTCCATAACTTTAGGGAATTAATTTTTTTCTTTTAAGCAAAAAAACAACTTGGGATATTCTTGGGGTGCCAGCCCTGGACATGCAAAACCATGGGGCTATGCAAGTGGATATAATAATGATAGAGACAATAGACCTGAAAGACTGTTCTCACAGCAAAGTGACAACATTTGGAGAGTCAACAGCAGTGGGGAGAAAAGGACAGGAAACCAGGGAAGTTACAGAGGCCCAGGGGCTCCCCATGATGGAAAGAAAGATCAAGAGAGAATGCTGCTCCTGGGCACAGGATCAGGGCCTCCAACAGGAGCCCATTTAGTGCCCAGTATTGGGTGGGCTCAGTCATGATGCTATAAGCATAAGGATGTCCGGGGAAGGAAAATGGTCCTCTGTACATGTAATGACAGGTCACATGCAGTAGGAAAGAGGACGGTTCACATGGTGTGTGGGCGCTGGAGGCTAGGCCTCTCACGGTGTCCCCCGCCCCGAAAACGTGCCTGTTATATCATGACTTTCAGCGTCCAGGTCATTCACTGTGGCTGGAGATCTACTCCATGTGGAGAAACACAGCCCCAACACGTATTTGTGTGGGTTTATAGCTATTAGTACCTGTGGAGAACTTGTACTTTATGTCAAGATCTTTAGAAAAATAAACACAGCATACCATAATTGTTAGTTAATTTGTTTCCAGTTAATTGATTCCAGATTTTGGTCTTTCTGATTATTGCCACTTTTACCTCTTTGAGCCCACCCCGAGTTCACTGCACTGTAATTTCGTATACATTTAATGACTCTCCAATGACATTACCGAGTCTGAAACTCTTCCTTTTTCATTTTGAGGTATCCCACCCTATAATCCCAGGGCTTGAAAACCTCAAAGTGCTTCATTCTTCTCTCTTTCTGCCTTTTTTTTTTTTTTCACCAGAAGAAAATACATGCCGCTTTCCAATTGGAATAATTGCTATAGTGGAGAGGAGATATTTTTAAAAACTTTCTCTCAAAATTACAGATGTAAGATGACAGTGAAAGTAAAATTGCAGTTGAACTCCAAAGCAAAATCTTCAAGTGAAAGCACGAGCTTCTCACAGTGTGTGATTTGGTGGCTCCCCACAGGCAAAAGCACTTTGCTTCCGCAGAACTCTCGTCATCTCTGAGTGTCCACAGAACTCAAGTGCTTCAAGTCCTATAAGGTCCCCAAATTATGGGAGGTGCATATACCAAGGTGTGTCTGAAATGCTGCTTTTCAGAAGGTCAAATTGAGACTCAATCTTCAAACCACTGAATAGAAAAGCATGTCTTGATTCAAGACATTTTTCTTTTATTTCACATTGTTGCAGACAGTGGAATATAGGGGAATGATATACAAACTTTCTGAGCGGTTCCTTTTCAATGTGTCATGATAAAGCACGAATTCCAAATGCCTTAGGGGAACAGAATTTGCGGTGTGACATCTTTCACTAGACATTTATTGTGCCGTTTCAGGTGCTCGAAAGCACCTAGTTTTCATCAGGTAAGAGTTAATGAGGAGAATGCAAGTCTATGGATATCAGTAGCCAGGTGGTTAAAACAGGAAAAACAAAAGCCAACCAACCATCTAACCAAAAATCATACAAAACATTCATTTCCAAATTCAAAGTTTCTTTCTTAATACCTAACAAGACTATGCCATTTATTTAATCTCTAGGTATCGTTGTAGTGATTGTCTCTAAGAACCTGAAAGCATTCTTCCTTTGATATGGATATTAATGCTATAAGCCATCTTACCAACATCTACTCAAAAGAACTGCAGTGTAAGGGAGCAAAAAAATACCTCAGTTCAATTGTAACTAAAATCATATTTAAGGTAAATACTTCAACAGACGTTTTAACTTTATTTTATAAAAAGCAAGTATAGTGGAATTCCTGTATGGAATGCAGGTGCTTCGGCCAAGAAAAATTATGTTTTACAGATTTCAGACATTCATTTTTGAACGAATATAGAAACACAAACCTGCGGAAACACAGAAGTCAGTGAGAAGAATGATTTAGGCGGAGACTCTATCAAAGCATCAAATACCACTTTCTGAAGAGCCAGTTCATTTTTAGGTAAGAAATCCTGTCTCACAAACATGCCCTGAACATCCTCTCCTTATCTGACAGGATCTGACCACATCTTTCCAGGTACAATATTCCTTCCTACTCCCACACATTCCTCAGGAGCCACTCAGTAGCACTTCATCAACAGAAAGGCTTCATAACTCAGGGCAACCGTGGGAGGGTGTGGCCATGAGACTCCTCTGCCCTGGCCTCTCTTGGGAGCCTCCATGTTCCTGGTGGACTTTCCTTTCTGAAGTCAGTCCAGTAAATCAGATGTGTTTTGTTTGGCTTTTAGTTAGTTTTTTCATTTTATGTGTGTGTGTGTGTGTGTGTGTGTGTGTGTGTGTGTTCCCAATTATCTTTTCAGTGCCTTTAGGAGCTTACCCAGGAATGGAAGGAATCTTTGATGAATTCTTTGCTTCGGAGCAACCTCCACACAACCATGATGAGGGCTGAGTGAATGCCTCTAACTCTTAATGCCAGCCCTTCTTCCTCAGGGTGAAGTAACTATGCCATTGATGTTGACCTTGGCTGTGCTCCTGAGCCCTGTGAACCAACGTCTTCTTCCTTTGCTCTTAGATCCTTGGGTGAAGGTGTAATGCTCAGAACAGCTGCAGCAGCTGCGATAATGAGGAGAAAGCCCAGAGAATCACAAAGTCACCGCCACAGTGCTTGGTTGTTCAGCTGCTGAGTGGGAGACGGATCACAGGAAGAAACTCACTGCTGAAGCCACTTCGGGGCAAGGACTCTATTACTCAAATCAGAAAGCATATACTCAGTTCTAGTCCTCTCTGCATGGGTGGGGCTCCTCTGGAAAATCCCTCGCACCCCTGAAAGCTTAGTCAGTACTGACTTGAGGGAGTCTCATCAGGCCCCCTGAGGTCAGGTTACTCACTTAGTCCCTGGCACCCTGTAAACACATCTTTTAAATCTTAGAATCGTTGTGCTAATATGATTTATTACTTATTAGCAATACTGGCTACCTAATTCATGAAAAGGAAAATATGGGTCCCTTTGCTCATAAATTACTTAGTATTTCAAGATGGCGGCAATGGAAGATTAAATCATCCAAGGGGCCTTCTAACTGCAGGCCTCGTGTGACCACTTGGCTTGTATGACCATAAAGTTGGCTCTGGTTAACTAGATAGCAAATATTTTAGACTTTGCAGAACACAATCTTTGTCACAGCTCTTCCACTGTGCCCTGGTCGTGTCAAAGAAGTTACAGTCTAAAAGCAAATGGACACGTCTGTGTCAGTAAAACTTTTTTTTATAACAATAGGGGAACTGGCCCAGGAGTGCTTGTTTGCTGGATCAAAACTCCCTGAATTTTCATGTGTACCAGATCACTTAGGGATTGTATAAAATGGAGTCAGGAGTAAAATGTTAGTACAACCTGGTCTGTGCCTGCAAACTCCCAGGAGTTGCTGCTGCTTCTGGCCCTGGAACCACACATTGGGGATGCACATTAATGTCTGAAGAACATGGGCCTGGGCTGATGAGTGGGACCCTGTGATTTCCCTCTGTGACCAGTGCCTCCCACAGGAAGCCCCTCAGTTGCCTCATACAGTTTAAGCTCCTGAAGTCAGGAAGTGGACTTGTCTTACTCACCTGGAATACCACTGAGTAACCAGCATCCCCTACAGTGAGTGCACATTCAGAAATGTAAATGAATCATAGGGGATCCATGAATGTTTTCAGAATAAATTCACTAGAACACTGGGATGGGATGCTGTTCTAACCAGATTCGATTCTATACTTCCACAGATGCTGTTCTAGTTATGCCTCTTACTTTTCCTTTCTCTGTCCATTAACCCCTCCTCCTCTTCTGGTGACACAAACCTCACACTCCTGTGCACACTATTCTAAGTGGATTAAGTAGGGCTGACTCCACCCATAGTCACATGACTTGTCCTGAGAGCCTTGCATGGCCAGAGTAAACCCAGTTTCCTGGCCACAGTGACTTGTTCAGGGGTAGGTAGATGATGAAAGACAGTTTAGTGCGTTATACCTTTATCCTTGGCTACAGTTTCCTGGGAAAGGTGGAATCTTTTACTCGTGGTTCCAAAATGGAGAATGCATGAGTCTGGGCTTCTGATGGTTTTCTTGACCATTGTAGAAAGAGACCTCGACCAAGAGACTGCCAGAGAGACAGGGCCCATGTCACATCCCAGGCCCTAGGCTCTAGCCAGGCCTCACTTCCCAGTTAGGGGGTGCAAACATGTCCTTACCTGCTCTTTAAGCAGTGTGAGTTGGTTTTCTGTCACTGATAACCAAAAGAATTCTGACTGTTTAGAAAAAATAAGCAACCCTATATACTATGAGCTAACTTCATTCTCCTAAAGTTTAATTAACTTAAGCACAAGATCCCACTTTAGATAGGTTTGTTAAAAAATTAATATAATTTTAATAATAACTTAAAACTGAAATCAACGGGCCCACCCACACTCATTGACTTGTTACCATTTCTTGAAGCTCAGCTCCACCCATACCAATTTGGGATCATATATTTTGCTAAGTATGGTGCCCTTGTAGAGAATGTCTTTTTACAAGGGGCAGACTCCCACAATTCAAGCGCATACTTGGCATCAGGGAGGTACAGTACAAACCCGTGCATACCTGGCATCAGGGAGGTACAACACAAACCCGTACTGTGCTTTCCAGCAGTAAAGACAAAACCCAGGCTAAGCTATCTCATCTCAGATTCTGCAAACTCCTTAATATTTCACCCTTCCAACACTCTGACTCTCTTTGGCAGTCCTGGACTATGTACATAGCATGTTAGTGCTCAGGAAATGCTGGTCAGTAGAATGTGGTGATAATGCTTTTTTATTGTTGTTGAGTTGATACTTTAAAACATTTGAGATAGTCTGGTCACCAGATGATCATTTTTATGAGCAAAAGCATCACCAGTGTCTGACTAAATTCCAATAATGCACACTAATACATACACTCACCCATCTTTAAAAAAAAACAGCCACCACATCATAGTCTAAAAATCTTGGTGGGAAGGCTGGAATCTAGCTTTCCCAGCAAGACCACATGTGTCTGGTATCTATTTTATCCCCAGCAGCTTCTAGACAAATGACCTTGAATACGGCAAATCTGCATCTAACCTGAACTCAAATAGCAGGACCTTGAAATCTGTGTCATTGTGTTGTTGTTAAACGTTCCTTATTGGGGAAAATTGTTTCTAAGAAAATAAGATAATTTTAAGTTCAGGCCACTAGTCGATAGAGCTAAGAGCTAAAACAGAGATACTGAATTTCTTTCTGATCCTTTAAAAAATTATTTGCCATATCCCAGAAAGGCTGATGCTAAGAGGCTTCAAAAGACCCTAAATCCAGGAAAACCAACAGGTCATTAAATTATATCCTCCTACTGGGTCTAGGGAGATGTAGCAATTTGGTTTTGCAAACATTTTCAAATACAAGTATTAAAGAAAGAGAATTGACTCCTTAACACTCAGCCAGGGAAATAAGTTACTCATAACATCTCTTGAATAAAGAGAGACACAATCTTTGGTTTCTAGAGCATGCTTATTCATATCAAATGTTGAAAAACGCACCAATTGTCTCCTGTCAAAAAGCACATCTTTTTCTATTACAGGATGCTCATCTGTACCTGCTAAGACCAAATCCAAACATGAGAAGAGAGAAACACACAGGCCAAGCTTCACATTCTAAGCAGGATGACTATGTGGGCTTCTGTTCCCATGAAGGTTTTGTACATCCCTGCAGACAGGGAGGAAGGCGATCCAGGACTAAGGGCAGTTTTGCACATCCCTGAAGACAGGGAGGAAGGCGATCCAGGACTAAGGGCAGTTTTGCACATCCCTGCAGACAGGGAGGAAGGCGATCCAGGACTAAGGGCACAAGCTGGAAGTCACTTCAGATGGACATTCTTCGACCTTGGCTTACAAGTCTTGGGGAAAGAATGTAGTGGGAAGAAATGATACAGACACGGGAGGAAGGGTGGGGTTTATAATATTTTTGGTCTGCAGAACTCAGTGCTGGAAGCTTCCAAAAATATTAGTAGAATTGACATATTTTTGATTTTGTAAGTAAAAATGAGTGATATATTAGGGTCTTTTCTTACAGCTGTAGCTGTGTTATAGAACAGATTATACAAATGATTTTCACTCATTTTAAGGTCTGATATTCGCTGTGACCCTACATTAAAATAACCTTTTAAAAGAATGCTCTAAGAAGAGATGACTGTATATCTGTACACTTCCAGTATTATTTTTCTCAGATTTGAAAGGTATTGGTATTGAGGCTTTTGTCTAGGCCCTTACCTGCCAATAACAAGTCCAATAGCTTCCACTCTATACTGACTTACACAGCAACTAGTTACAAAAAGGTCATTTCTTTTGTGACTCTCTAACATTTTATAAAACTTTCAAAGTTTATATTCTTCTAGGTTATTGACTGGTACTAAGGAGATTATAGTTTACTATAACTATTTAAGCACCAGTATTCTTCCAGATCTTCCTCCACTCATCTTCTTATCATCATCCCCCAGGAATTAGAGATAAAATTCCTTAACATTTGCTAGATAAGACTACAAAAATATACAGAAACGCTTACATATTTTCATGTGAATAACCCTGTAAGGAAAAGTCGCATACAGCTAGACTTTGAAGTCACGAACGCATTCCAATTAACTGTAATTTTTTTCTGGTGATGCATGCTTTAAATAAAGATGGTTTTGAGTCACAGGATTGCATTTTATGATTGGGATTATGCAGGTTTACAAACTTTGTGTCTTTTTGACATGGGGCATATGATGCTTGGATGAAGAAATACTTCTGTCACTTGACTGAGATAAGCAAAGGATGTCTGTAGAATTTGAACAAACCGCCATAAAAATTCCTTATTTTAAATCAGTGGTTCTCAGCTAGGAGCCATTGCTCTGCCCCCTGCCCCAGGGGCCCCTGACAGTATCCGGAGATATTTTTCTCATCACTGTGTAGAAGCCGGGGGCACCACTCAGTGTCCCATAATTCAAGGACAGCCCCTTGAACAGAGTCCTCCCCTCCTCTGCAAAGTCAATAGAGCTGAGGCTCAAAGTGCTCTGCTTCATCTGATGCTGGTCTTGGCTGGGTGGATAACTCTCCAAGCACTTGCAGATTTCTATGTAATTGTGTGTTAGAACAAATGTGGGCGGTTATAATCAGAAGACATCAAATAGAATTTATCTTTGCTTTTCAACAATAGGTGCCTAGCCAACAAGAACTAATCTCAGATGCTCTTTGGGGATTGAAATCAACACCTTGCAATGCAGATAGAAGTCAGCAGCTCACTACCTAGGAAGACTGAGCAAAAAAGGAGATGAATCTAAGCAAATGGTGAAAGCGATCGCTTTGCCAGTTGCAGAAAGGGGAAGAAACCCAAAGTGGTGAGCAAGCTTCTCTGGATCTTATCTATCAGCTCTCACACTGCAGTTAGAAAGGAGAAAGAGATTTTTCCTCTGCTCCCTTCCACAACGTCCTTGGTGATCAAATTCCCTAGCCTCTACAAATCGAGTTCTTTTTCAATTATGTGCCAACTTCTTGTCATAAGAATATTCTCTGAGAACTGTCAAATGACAGAACATTTCTTTTCAAGAACTAATGAAATTTTTCTATTACTCATTATACTGCTATCAAATGGAGACCAGGCAGACAGCAATGAAAGCTGGAATTCGAGAGGCAAGAATACTGTCAATTCACTGGCAGTGAATCAAAACCTTGTCCACAAAGGAGGTGCATTTTTCATTCTTTAATTGCTTCTCGTGGCTACTTCCAGAAAATGTAGACTGTGCACACCTTGATGAAGAGGGTGGAAGATAATGTGGTTTCTGAAATCTTTATTTTGGTCGTGTCCCTGGGTGTAAATTTCTTTAGACACCACTATAAAATTCTGCTGGACATGTCAATTGTTATAAACTGACAAAAGTGAATAAAAATGACCCAATGGTCATTGTTGGTCTCTTCAGGTCTTGACATAAAAGTAAGAAAACAGTCTTCAGTGGTGACTATTCTTTAGAGTTCTTTAGGATAATTGATGGTGATGTAATAAGTGTCTAGGGTCCTACTGTCATGTAGAATTTATTAGGATTTGTCATGGTGATACGATGATTTGTCATGCCTTCGATTGTGACAAATACCACAGTCAGACTTGACAAACTGTAGAGCTGGAAGCAATGGTCACAGGACCATCAGACTAATGTAGATATTTCCGCTTCATTCTGTCCACAGCTGCTCAGAAAGGTTTCAGGGAGAGGGTGACAAGAACAGTAGTGTCGTATTGGTTGCAAACTTGAAGCCATAGAGGATCCAAGAGAGTTTATGAAACAAGACATTTTTTTCTTCCTATACTAAAACTCCCAGTCAATTAGCTGAACAATTAGCACTGAAGAATATGTGGTTCAACAGATTTCAGGGTCTGGACCCATGAAAGTTCAAAATATAGCTCATTATCCTAGTGGAACATTTGATTTCACTGGGGGATATTTTAGTAAAAACAATTCACATGCAACTTATTCTTCTTAATGTTGAATCACATGACTATGTCCTGGCATTTTTCCAACACTAAGCTAATTCACAGGTTTGATCCTAGGCCTCTCCTGGGTATAATGGTCAATTCCAGTGTGAGTATCCTATCTTCCCCAGGTGCATCAATTTCCATGGACCTCCTCCTTTGCAACAGAACTGAGGTTACCAATAGGGAACGGGCGGGCAGGGGCAAATAGTGGTGGGGCCCACTGGACAATGGGGAAGAACACTTGGTGATTTGGTGAAGGGCATGGTGTGTTGAAATATATTTAAGAAATGGGGAACCTATATATAGAAAATTATTTCAATGTGCAGAATAATTACTATAATAAAAATAAATTTAAAATTGAAAAAATATCTGTAATTGCAAAGAGATCAATCCTTTTCAATTTAATTATAGTCAGAGAAAGGATTTCTTCTTCTTGGACTTGACTAAATACTTAAGAATGCATTTGGATCCTGCCATCTGCCTCCCGTGCATTTTCGTTCATGCAGTCAGAGGGTTAAAAACAACAGCATTATTGAGATATAGTTCACATTCCATAAAAAGTGCCCTTTTAAAAGTATGTAATGGAAGTTTATCATATTCTTAAAGTTGTTAAAGGAATTCTCTTTCAAATACATGTCAGATCTCACCCCCACCACTCAAAGATCAGCCAAGCTCTAAAGGATAGACACTTTGCTCACTATTTTTTCTGGAGTGTTTTGCATAGTGTCTAGCAGAAACAAGGCACTAATAAATACTTGTAGAAGGAATGTGTTTGTTATGTAGAGGTGGGCTAAACTCATGGAGCTACTCAATATAGAAACATTTGTGTTCTGGCAAAGGTATTATAAACCAGCATTTTATAAACAAGAAAATGCGATCGGACGTCTCTTTTCCTTGACAGCACAATCTTAGACTGTATATGATATACAGTGCGTATGCTTTGTTCTTCAAAAAGAACACACTTCCTTTATCAGATCTCAGATTAGAACATTTTAGAGATGATGGCTAGATTATGTGACCAGAGGACAATTGTTGAACCATTCGATGCTTACCTGAATGTCTCAGGGGAAACCTGAGGAAAATGAACCATAATTGATCAAGTATTTGCTTCAAGAGAACTTTCTGAAATGATAGGCTCATTGAAATAAATAGACCACCATTAAAGACACTCAAATGTGTTCTCTGAGGGTTGCAGAATAATTGCTGAGTATAAAAATATGCACAGGACAAATTACCCACCACCATAAAACTGAATATCTATGCCTGATATTAAATCTCCATGTTCCTTAAACTATTTATTGCCGAGATTGATAATCCATATTTTGGAAAGCTCCCAGGATGTCCGAAGTTCTCAGAAGGAAGCAGAGCACCAGGAGGGAGTCTCAACAGTGTGCCTTCATCTCCTCATCAAGCACGAGAAGATACTGCTAGTTTACTCTTTTAAAGTGTTACTTTGACCTTCCTCAGACAAAGTAAGAGCATATTAAAACAGGATCCTTCTTTAAAACACAGCTTTCTAAACTGAGGTGGATTCCAGGTTTAGTGACAAACAGCTTAGCAAGGGTCTCTTTGAAGCACGTAACAATTACTACAAAAGTCCAACTCATGACTCGACCCAATAAATCACCTCAAAATTGTGATGGCATCAGAAGACTAGCAACAGCCTGAGTGTCCACCCATAAGAAACCGGTGAGAGGAATTCAAGTTCCTACAGCCCAGGTACTCTGTGTTACCAAGCTGGACATGTGTGGCCGACCCAGGGTGACTGCCCGCAGGTCCATGTGGTCCCTTCCAGTTCTACCGTTCACTAGCTGTTGACGCAGGCAAGACACACCATCCTCATCTGTAAAATGGAGAAGGTAGGAGTGCCTACCTTGCAGGGTTGTTATGAGATATTTCTGTGAGAAAACGTTTGTAAAGCACTTAGACGGGAGCTTGACACAGAGAAAACACATGTAAATACTTGCTACTATTCTCAATACTATGGTCATTTTCAACAGCAGGAGTAGTGCATACATGTGCTAATATATGCCTGGAATGCTTCTGGAAATTGTAGAAGGGACTGGAAATAATCCTTGCCTCTTAGAGAAGATTCTGGAAGGCCTGAGAGTAGCCAGTCAGAAGACTTTCTTACTCATAATACTCTATCAGATTGAATTTCTTTTTATCATATGAATTGTTTTTAAAAACTGAAAATCGGGCCAATGACAGATGATTCAACTTGAATTCCTGGGGGAATGCAGGTGGCTGCAGAGACCACGTTTGGCCCTGGAAGAGCAAACCCCTGGGGCTGGAGTCTCTTCATTGAGGGCCACTAGTCCACTTTCCCTGGCCCCGGTGGGATGAGGGCACTGTCTTCTAGCCCCCTTGGACCCACTTCTCCCTCACCTTTTCAACGCTTGTCTGCAAATGTGAGTTGACCTGGAACTCTCCTGGGGCCATTTTCTTGCTCAAAACTCTTGTATGGCCCTTCTCCCACAGCAGCCTGCCTGAACTCCTGGGCCTGGTCTCAGAGGTCTGCTGGCTGGTCTGATCATGCCCCATCTGTTGTGCCAATGTGTCCTGTCCTCCGGAAGTTGGACGGCACGGGCCAGCCTCCCCCAGCCCCCAAGTACCTCGACTATGGCTCCAAGCCATGCGCAGGCATCACTGCCTGGCCACTTTTCTGTCTAATCCAGATGAGTGTCTTCTCTGATCCTTAGGCTCCTCAGGGGGACACAGGGGTGACACCACCCACAAGCACTCTGGCCGGAGGGTGGAGGAAACTGTTGTATCTCTGGCTCAGGGACATCGTGAGTGTCTCTCCTCTTGTCCCCTCCCTGCTCCGGTTTCTCTCCCCCTTTCTCTTCCTCTCTGGGTCTCCATCATGTCAAATAATAGGGGAGAGCACAGGTTGGGCCTTTCCCCTTGACAAACGTGCAGTGCAGTTCGGGGCCACCCAGAATCACAGCAAAAAAGGCTGTAGGCTGAGATTTCAGCGATGGCAGGAGGATTGCGAGGGAGAGTCAGTGGACTAGGAACAGGCCCTCTGGGAAGGTTTTACATAAAAGCTGACACAACACACATGTGGCGCCCTGAGGACAGGAGCTCCTAGAAGGTGAAGCAGAGAGAAGTCAGTGAGCTGTTCTTGGAAACATTCCCTTCCACGTGCTAGTTTTGCTTTTTGGTGTGCAAAATATTTGCTTAGAGTTTACTGTTTTTAAAGTAACTTCAGAGGGGAAGCTGCACAATGAGTTGACATTAGATGTTATTTTATAAAGCAAAGAAAGTGACCCCAATATACATTACTTTTAAAAGTAAATAAAATAAAAATAAAATAGCTTCAGTGGTTGTAGACTGAATCTCCTTGAATCACACCTGATGATGCCTCCTAGTTTGTCCTGCGGGGGGCGTCCCTGCCCCAGGCCAGCAGCATTTGGGCTCTTGTTCTGTGTTGTGATGGGAATTGGGAGGGAAAGTGGGTCGCTGCCCCATGAGGACCAAACAGCCTTTCCTACAACAGCAAACTCCACTCCACCATTAAAAGAATTCCCATAAAGATGACATGCGAACCATGTGGGCACGCGTCACCCAGACATTTGTTTCCCAACTTTCCCAATGTGAAAGTTCTCCATTCCTCCTCCAACAATATGTGTTCCACCAGAGCGTTCTCCATAAATCACAGCTCGCGATAGGCCTTTTGTTTCAGCTTCAAGAAACTGTGAGGCCTGAGTAACTGCAGGAAAAGGGCTTATCCTCCAAGACCGTAAATCTTCTCTCTCTACTGTAATGTGCAATGTGTCACACCACTTCAGATGTTACTTCAGACTTGTCTGTCCTGAACGATGCCTTTGCTTTGGCTCACTCGGAATGTTGCACATATATCAAAACCCAGAGAGCAGAGTCGATCAGGGAGGCAGCCTCCCTCCCTCCCTGGAGCCCAGCCAGGCCACCAGAGTGACTCTGGCAGAAGGCCAGAGGACACTGCGTTGGGCCAAAGTGAGACCAAAGAGAGAAATCCGGATTTTGAAAGCAGAGCCTTGCTTGACATGCCCCCCAAAGGGGTTCCAGATTCTCATCCACACCCCCAGCCCCGAATCTACAGGCCTTGGTGACTTTTTCCTATAACTTTCCCCACACTAGATTCACCTGAAATTCATGCAACAGTTAAGCAGTTTTCTGTTTGTCCCTTTCTCTCTGTCAACTTTCACCTCTGAGCTCAAGAATCAGGGATGCCTGCACCTTTGTAATGTGACTCTTGCACATAGAGGAACTTAATTAGTAAAATAACAACAGCAAAAAAAATAACTTTTTTAATGGAGAAGATGGATGAAGATGAATGCACTTTTAGAATCATGACTCTAAAAAGCTAAACTTTAGTTACCTAATGAATGTCCTAAGTATATGTGATCTTTGAAAAGGTGAAATTTTGTCCAGAAAAGAGCAAATGTTACTAGGGGGTGAGGGATGGGGAATAATTAGTCTCATAGATTTCTACAGAAAGAAAAACAAATACTTAAAATCCATCATAGGAAGAGAGGAAAAGCTTGTATAGTTGGTATATTTTTAATCATATAGATTATGCTATCATTAATAGGAAAAATGAAAAGTTTTTAATTGCATGAAAGTATGATATTGAAGAGACTTTTTGGGTTTTATATAACTCAGTCCCACTGAGTTGCTAGCAGTAACAGTGACATTATTATGATTATAATCATCCATCATTATCAACAATGAAATACTACTCAGCTATGAAAAAAGATGACATCCTGCTATTTGCAGCAATGTGGACAGACAAGAGGGAATTATGTGTAGTGAGATAAGCCCGAGGAGAAAGACAGATATCATGATATCACTTATATGTGGTGTGTAGAGATACCAAGCAAACGAATGAATCAAACAAAAAGACTTTCAACGAATGAATGATTTCAAACCAAAATAGACTTTTAATGAATGAACTAAATCGAACAATAGACTTTTAGTCAAGAAAAAAAAATCAGTGGTTGCAGGAAGAGAAGGAGGAGGTAGACTGGCAAACTGGGTGAAGGGCATTCATTATAAAGTGAAGGAAAAACTGAAACAGGGGTGAACTTAACATCTTCTAAACAGATGTGAATTTACTATGACGCACACCTCAAACCTCTATAACACTCTGATGCAGTTCCTTCAATAAAGTTCATTTTAAAAAATCCAAGCAAAGCAAATTCAATGGTTAGCTGTCTATTTAGGTTGACCACCATCCAACCAGACACCTTTGAGAGTGAAAAGGGACACTACTAGTAAATATGTCCTGATGACAGGCATAAACCGGACTGTCCCCAGTAAACCTGTACTTACAGTCCCCCTACGATGTCATTCACTTAATTCCACAGCTATACACTCAGGGAGGTGCTATTATGTCCATTTTACAGACTGGAAAACAGAGTCTTGATTCAGGTCGCACAGTTAATAAATAGAAGAGCTGGGTTTAGAACTGGTCCCAAAGCATAGACTCTGTGGGCAGACTCTAGCCAGTAAGAGGCACACTGTACGCATCTCACTGCTGTGGGATTGTGCAAAGGGATAAAGGGAAATAAGGAGAAAAGTTCTGAAACAGGTGCTATGGGCTGCCGATGTGACGGCCACAGGAAAAAAGTTTGCCTTGCTGGGTCTTTGTCCATTCAACCTACAGCACTGAACAACGCCTACAGCACTCTGTTTCCTGTTCAAATGCAGCACCCCATCCAACGTTTGACTGAACAAGACTGAACACAAGAGCCAGCTCCAGAAACAAGCCCTTTAAAGGGAGAGTACTACTCTAACCATTTCCCATGTGTTATTAGGACAGGGATGGCTCCAGACAAATTAGAATCTGCAGAGATATGTGAGGTTTATGAATCAAAGTGAATAGTTTAGACGTTTGCAATAAACACTGATTTCTGTGCACACCTGCTCACCCCTGACCTGGGCCCGATGCCTTACGATTATAGATTCAATCTTGCCCGTCCTGCAAGGAAATGCTCTCCCAAATTTAGAGGTGAGTAAAATGAGACATGGGGGTTGCTGGTAGTATGTCACAGGGTCAGGGTGTGGTTACCAGGTATGGAAAACTCCAAAAGCCATGAACTTTCCCCCATAACTGTGCAGCTCACACAGTCTCACCATGAAAAGGGAGAAAACCCAAAGCAAACCCCTCATTGCAGCCTCCAAAGCAGCTACTCTTCCCGATGTCAAGCAGTGATGATGTTGGTCATCGATGTCCCCCATGCCCTGCACCGTGGTCCTGGGGACCTTCAGGAGGCCCCGCGTACTGAGCCAGGTCACCACGCATGCTCTAGCACACATGCCTCCCTCCCTGGGGCAGGAGGGGAACCCTTGCTAATCTGGACATACATTCATCTCTTTAACCCTGTGTCACATACACACCAATGATTTTTTCTCTTTCTTTTTTGTTAAGATAGGAGAGCTATAAAATATCTGCATTTTATAGAGAAAAGGAATGTCCATAAATCCAATTGGAAGTGTTACTATATTATATTTTAACAAGTCAGAAGACTCAGCTGAAAATCCTTAGAGCTGAATGGCCTTAGTCAAATAAAACAGTTTAGGATTGAGTAGACACGTGGCAGTGGTCTAGGAGTCATTTTCTCTATTACAAGCATTAGGTTCTGTGAGATAACCAGAACATTTTGGTGATGCCAGTTAAGCTGTAAAGGGTTTGATACATTCATTAACTCCACCACTTAAAATTTTTTTGGGTTCCCTTTCCTATTGCTATCACCATACAACTCTGAATAATTAAGAGATAATTGTCAGATTTTTGGAAAAATAGGGAAGGACTTGCATCGCAGTGGAGAATTAGTGGGAATTGCCCTGGGTCGTGTGTGTCAACACTAAGCCCTTGGGAATTGGAAATGAGGTGGAACTGATTGGGAGACAGCATTAACCATGGTAATAAACAGGACCTTACCAGAGTGAGTGGGCTCTCTGGGCCTTCAAGGAGACCAGGGGTACAGGAGGGGATGCTAACAGCTCTCCTTCCTGGTGCATGTGCCGCAGAGTCAATGATGACTAGGGAGCCAGTCGTCACAGGAAACGGCCGGAACCTCTTGAAATATGGGCTACTTGAAATACTGGTGTTTAGTTAGCTCTAAAAAATGAGCTAACAAGAGCGGACGTAAATATTCATTGAGTACTTACTAGTACCAAGCACTTTACGGCACTCTGGGGGTAAATACAAAAGCCAATGGGCAGCTGAAGAAAGCACAGTTGGGAGTATGAATCACTAGTCCAAGGTCTCAGACCAGCACCTCCCAGAAAGAGACACTAACAAGCTCATCACACCAGGATGGGGTTGTTGGATAAAATACCTAACACTCCAGGTTTAATTTCAGATAGACAATGATTACTTATATTACAGCATGAATGTCTCATGTGACATTTGTAATCTATTTATAAATAGTTATTCTTTATCTAAAACTGAAGTGAGTGGGTGTCCATAATTGTATTTGCTAAACCTAGCAACCCTTAGTACCTCCCCTCCCCCTGAGATGCTAATGACCTGTTTCCAAATTAAGAATGCTTCACTTATAAAACAACTGGCTTTGAAAGCCTTCCCCAACCAGCAGTTGGAAGGGATGGGAGCTGTGGCTTCCCAGATGCAAATCTGGTAGTGCCCATGTCCCTGTTAGTGTCTCTGGTCCCTGCCCTCAGTACCTGCTGGTTCGGTGAGAATGTGCCTCCTCACTATGATCAACGTCAGGAACAGGGAGAGCAGAAACTCTGATCTTGCATTTCCAGCAAGCCACCACAAGTCAGAAGCTTCTAGAACGCATTGGGATCCCATCCCTGGATGAAATGAAACCATGGCTCTCCATATCACAGGCGCCTGGACGTGTCCTCAGCCTCGTGGAATACAAGTTGACTAAATACGCCCACGTTCTGTTGTGCTAGCTCCCAGGGATATTCATTCCAGGGCAGCGCATGTTCTTGTCAAAACCAGACATACCTGGATGCCCAGCTGCAGAGGAATGGCTCAGATAGATGGCCAGGCACGAGGGACTTGGTCTCAAGCATGAAAGACTGTGGTTTCAAGAATTATGCAGCAACAAGGCAAATACATATGGTAGGTTTAAAAAAAAAGGATGCAAATTGTGTTGACATTATGATGTAGTACACACATATATAAAAGTTCTGAAGGGAACATATAAAATAACAATTATTATGCTCAAAAGTTATTGGATTATGGGTGATTTTCTTATGCACCAGTTTCCACTCTTTTTATAATGTTATAACATGTGGACAAGGTTAAAATACCTAAAATAAACTCTTTGCCATCTGTCTTTACTCTCTTACTGGAGGAGGAGGAATTTGGTCTGCAAATTGTGCTTCGTTCAACCTCCAACATGGAGGGACGGGGAGCAGCCAGCTGTCACAGAGGGATGGAAAGCGGGTCTGAAATACAAAGGACCTGGAATCCCCACTTTGCCCAGCAGACTAGAGCTTCCTTTTCACCCTGCAAAAACACGTGTGCTGACCAGGGCGCTGAACCTCCACCAGATCAAAGAGGAGCCCAGCCAGCCAAGATCCCAAATCCAATGTGAAAAGTGGCAGCACCTTTACTCTTCTGGTGTTATGTTTCTCTCTAACTCACTAAACAGCATAGACAGCCAGACGGGTCTCAGAGGTCATCTTGTCCTGGGCCACTCAGGGGGCAGTCCCACGTTCCACCCAGAGTCCCCATCTTCACAGGACTGTCTCCCGAGATCCTCAGTGGCTGAGTCCAGCCTCTATTCCAGCTGAGGTGAGGGCTCCCTGGCACATGCAAATGCCTGCATTGGAAGGCAACATGGATAGTGCTGTTCTTTAAACAAAGAGGGTGGTACTCAATGGTGGGACATCTCAGAGGCTCCTAGCCTGCAGGATCACTGGTTGCATATTCTGGGAGTCTGCACAGAGCTTTTGTTTGCAGAGGACACCAGACTTGATGATCTCTGCAGCTCAGAAAAGAGCTCACAAAAGAGCACCAGGCTCAGGGCAATTTGCCACTGAAGTCTCACCTGAAACAGAATTAGCAGGTTTCTAAGGCACAGTACCAGCCCTCGCTGTGTGTCCTTGGGCAAATCCCTTAGCCTCTCTGAGTCAGCTTTCTCACTGGAAAATGGGGAGAGGTCTAGTGCTTATCTGAAGGGCCTGTTGGCAGAATAGCTGAACACAGTCCTAGCACTCAGAGGTGCTTAGGGCACAGGTATTTTTTTTTTTTTTTTCAAAGGAAAGGTGCAGGCCGGAAAGAAGGCAGTTGTAGACAAGCGGGTAGAAAAAAAGAGAAGGAAGAAGCTCTTTATTTTTTTTTTAGTTGTTCACACTGCTTGCTCCATTCTACCCAGGTCTTGAACCCAGGGGTGTGTGGCTCACTCCTTTGGAGGCTTTTAACCTAGCTGGGTTCCACCAGGGCGCTCAGAGCGCAGCTTCTGATGTCTTTCCTGGCAAAGTGCTCTCCCTGGGGCTCCATTAGGGGGTGTCAGGGAGACCCTCTGGTGAGTGTGAGCTGCATGCTGATCCGTACTCACTCAAAGCTTCCTTTTGGGGACCCAGGCCCACATTTCTGGGTAATTTTTTAACCATAAAGAAGATAGGCATGGTGGTAGTGGCTTCGATTTTCAGGAATGGTGGGCAATAGCAGAGCTTGTAGAGAACCTGGAATTTCACACTCTCATAGCATCAGATGGGTAGATAAAACACGTTTCCTCCCATCACAAGTTGCTTTACCACTCTCCTTAGAGACTTCAGCCTTTATTCAATGCATACTCCAATTTCTTGGGAAATTAGACTTGCAATAAGAAATTTTCCATCGTTTCACACAGAGCCAGGGGAAAAATGTCTTTGTCAGCTGATTCCTCATACTCACTAATTGTTCCTCCATTCCCCGGAGACTCAGAAAGCACTGCTTTGCCAAACCTACCGCAAATGCTTTGTCCAAGTAAAAACTATTCTTCATTTTACTTTTGTCATGTTCTCTATCAATGGATGGCTTATGGGTTTTCACAAGCCCTTCAATTTATATAGGATACAATGTGGGTGGGGGGGGAGATATTTGGCCTATAATGAGCACAGTTCTCAATAACCTTGTGCAGTTTGATCTAGCAGTTCCTGCTCCTTAATATGTCTAAAATACAAGGCAGTGACAGAGAGTCCAATGTGATTTCAGAGAAGAGTGCTCACAATTCAGCTTCTGCCTGTCACGTTCTTCTGTTCTCTGAACAAGTCGAGGTTGTGAGTGGCCAGAGGACCTGGCCTGATGGGAGAGGGGAATCAATCTTTTGTCTCTCTGGTAGTATATCCCTCAGGCGAGATAATGAAGACCCGCCTTCCATTTCAAGTGTCCTTGAATGAATTAGCTGAAAATCTATTAAATACCTATATCAATATTTTAAATGGCCACAACTCAAATTTGAGAAAGACCAGTAAAAGCGAGAACTATCAGGAGAACTTCCTCAGTGGTCCCGTAAGACCTATGGTACATGTACGAGGAATGTGTGGCCCAGGTCCCCTTGTCATGCGTTTGGGTGAGGAGTGTCTATGCTGAGATGCTGCCTTCCCGCGCCCACACGGCACCACGTGCCCACTTCTACAGACGAGAACGGCGACCTCAGAGAGGGTGGGTGACTGGCAGCCCATCTAAGAGGGCTGGAAGTACCCTCGAGGTGCAAGTCATGACCTCACTCGAGCGAAGGCTGTGGGGTTCAGGCACCTGGACTCTTGGGGATCTGGGAGGACTTGGGAGACAGCAACTTCCAGGCAGGTCTCTTGGTGACCCCAGTGTCTCTGTCCACAGTCAGTGCCCCTCACGGAAGGGTCCAATATGGAGCCCATGAGGTCCAATACCTGTGGGGCAGCCAGGGAGGAGTCTGCTTGGCCTCTTCTCCTCTTCTTCCCCATCTTGCCCCTTGTTCAACTGCTCCCTCCTGAAAGCGCCTTACAGCTCCAGCTGGGACTGTGACAGTGAGGACGAGTCTAGGATGGAGAAAAGTCCTTCCTGGACATACCTCCGATGTTCTGGCACCTTCTTTTATTGGGAACTCTTCTGTATGGGGAGCTTGCTCCTCTAGGCTCCAACCATTTCCACATGGCCCTTCCAGGGAGCACACTCTGCAACTCCTGTATGTACCCATGTGTGTGCGCGCTTGCGCACACACACACACACACACACACACACGCACGCACCCCCCATACTTCAAGGCAGGGCCTGGAATCAGGCCCAGGCAGGAGAGGGAGGAGCAGTGATGGAAGGATGGAAGATGGTCCTTCTAGCTCTTAGGAAGCTTCTAGACCACAGGCCTCAGCCCACCACAAGGGAAGATTCCAGAGGGTCTTCTTGCAAACCAGCCCAGGCTGAACGACAGCCCGTTGCCTCTGGAGCATCAGTGGCCGCCACCCTCCAGGCCACCGAGGCCTCAGTGCCATTGTCACAATGAGGACCAGCCCCGACACTGTCTAATGGGATGTGGGCAGGAAGGAGCACAGGGGAGGATGGCTTCCAAGGGCCCCAGGCCAGCTGCTACAGGAGATAAGAGACAAGTGCTCATGGCTGTTGACCTCAGGGAAGCCCCAGAGCCAAGCCAGCCCCCCATCCTCCTCCACAGGGACAGTTTTGTGTGCCAGTCACACGGGCTCCTGGCCCCTCTGAGTCAGATGGGAGTGAAAAGCTGCTCTGTGAAGGAAGCACCACAGGGAGACTGATCTCCCTGTCCAGGCTGTCCCGGCGGTGGAAGCGTGAAGGTTTCTTTGGGAAGAAGGCCCCAGCCATTCGTTGCTCACAGAGGCCCAAGTCCCTGGGAGAAGATGGCTGTTGGGTGCCCTTGTTAAAATCCGGTCTGTATGTCACACGTCACATCGAGAGATGACAAAACAGGGACGTGGAGCTGAAATAATGCAAAAGGAATCACTTAAATCATGCCACTTAGGGACTACAGTCTGGCATCGGAGAGTTTCAGAGTGAGTGACCAGTTCACTAGTTTTCTAGCTAAGTGCCTCATTTTATAGGTGAGGAAGTAAACCAAGAAAGGTGAAGAAACCTGCAGAGTCACAGAGAAAATTAGTATGAAGTCAGGACTACAAATTCCTTGGTTCTTGTATTATCTCTCTTGATCATTTGAAAAATCTTCGGTCTTTTCCTTTTCAGGAGGGAGGCAGACCTCTGGATACCTGGACAGAGGCCGCATGTTTCACACACGGGAGTGGAAAGTGAGCACATGTTTGGGAGGCGGAATGCGAGGGTAGGGATCCCTTCACAAAGTCAGCTGCTCATCCAGTAACCACCTGGATTTCAGTACACAGCACCTTCAACTGTTCCCATCAAAATGAGCAAAAGATTTAGGTATGAGCCACAATCCACGAAATGTGGCTGGAAACATCGCTCCTCTCTGAGTTCTCTGGACTTGCAACTGGGAATTCCCAGGGTTCTGGGAATGTTACAGCGATCTCACAACCGGATGCTAGGCCCACTCCAGCCTACCTCCCAACTGGAACAGAGTATAAACTTCTCAAAACTTTAACAGAAATGGGGATGTGGAGCAAAGTTCCCCCCGAAGTGTGGAGTGAACATGTGGGCTGGGCACCCTCAGAGGGCTGCAGAACAGGCATCTCTTTGGGGACCAGCTGCAGACCTGGACGCCTGGCACAGACAGCCCATATGAGCCAGAGTCATGCACTGTGCACATGTTCCAGATGCGTTGGAGATGAGGGCTGGATAAGGAAACGATGAGCTCTGTGTGGTTACTGGGGGGTCCAAGCTGTTATTTCAGCCCCTGGATGTCTGCCTGAGTACATCTCTCCAGGATGGAATCAGAACCATGTGGGAAGGATGGATGAGTTCAAGGGCACGAGCAGGAGCAAGGGGAGGACGAGGGTGTGGGTGGATGTGCTGGTGAGCACTCGCTGGCCTGGAAGGGAGATATGAGGTGGAGAGGAGGAGGCCGCCCTGCGGTCTCCCTGCCTGCTGACCACATGGATGAGGGAATGGGTGAGGGGATTTAGGACCCCTTGAGCAAGGCTGACACACGGAACTCTTACATCATGGCAGTGGAATCAGGATGGCCTGATGCTAAAAGTCTGAGGTGTGGAATTTGATGGAATTAAGTTTGAATTCTGACTTTCCCCCAACCAGCTGAATGATCTTTGGCAAGACTTGTTTTCTACATCTGTAGAATGGGATGATATCATCACAACATTACTCTTCCCATACAAGTCTATTGTGAAGGTACAATGAAAAATGAGAGAGATGGTGAAATGAGAAAAATGAATGCACTTAACATATGATAAGTGCTCAGTAAATGAAAATAGTAGTCAGCATTTACTGAGGAATTGCTATTTGCCGGGCACTTTTACCAAGTTCCAGGACCCAAGGATCACAAAGACTGACTTAGTTTTTGCTTCTAGAACTTAATGGTATGAAAAACTAGGGAGAGTTTGTAAACTACAATACATTCCTGGGTAGAAATCTGAACACATCCTTTACTGACTAAGATAAACAAATTCCTGCTCGCCATTCTTGATGCTTATCCTCTGAAATTAACTTATCTTACGGCAGGGTCAGCAATGACATTTCTATGAAGAAAAATGTTTCCTGCTATCATCACCATTCTCACCATCACCACCATCACTATCACTGCCATCTTCACCATTACCACCACCATTACCACCACCATTAACATCACCAGACTACCATGAGCACCATCACCATCATCTTCTTCACCATCACCACCACCATCATTTGCATTATCACCACCATCAGTATCACCACCATTTCCTTCTTCACCATCATCTTCAAGCACTTATGACATACCAGACCCTTTGAGCAATCTTTTACATGGATAATTTCATTGACTTCCAGAGAACTCATCCTCTTCTAGGAGCACCATTGCTTCAGAAAGCAGGAGCCAACAGCCTGGGCATCACCTGGGAGTCTGTCAGAACCACAAGTTCTCAGGCCCCATTCCAGCCCTACTGAATCAGAATCTGCATTTTAACAATAGCCCCTGTGATTCGTAGGCACAATCAAGTTTGAGAAGTACTGGTTCACAATGTGGGCATCTCTCAGCAAACGTGACGGCATTTCCCATGACTTTTCAGACCTTTTCCCTTTTCCTCCCCAGGAACCCCAGTGAACAATTCTTCTGATAACCATGCTATGAAAACAGGGCAGAGCCACAAAAACCACAATACTTCTGTGAGACTGAAAGAGAGCTGGAGGCAGGAAGGTGGGTGAGACGGCAGAGAGCTGGACGACAGGAGACTGGTACACCCCAGGACGCCACCTTCCACATTTCCTGAATCCCTGAGGTCCCTGGGGAAAGAGTGGGTGGGAGCCTTCCTGCCATGGCATCCTGACTCAGGGTCACTGTCTGGGAGAGGAGTTTCCACAACAGGGGGTGTTGAGGGGACCATCCCAGACTCTCCCGGTCCCCAGGGAAATGCAGAGGAAGGATGTCTGGGCAGGAAGCCCACCAATTGACCCACCAGAAACCCTACACATCCCAACATCACCAGTTCCTCCAATGAAAACCAAGTCCTGTTGAAAAAGACAAGCCAGCATGTTCACAGAGTCTGAATATGCCATCAAATGATTGGTATTGATAAATGCTTTACACTTAAAATGTGGGAGTTTTTGAAACTCTAAAGCACATTCTAAGATTTTTCCTCCATTCAACTTCTATTAAATAAATGTTTCCCAGAGATCAATTCATTCAAACCCAAGAATCAGCAGCTGAAGGAACAGAAGCAAAACAGATTTTCACAAAGTAACCTCAAATGTATAATGTTAGGCGCAGATAGAAGGATTTAATTTTTAAACCCTAAGAAGATTTAGTCGTATTTTTTAAACACATGTTTTTTTTAGAAATACTTAAATGGAAAACATCCTACTCATAAGTCTATTTCATACTAGAATGAAACCAGATAATTAGAAATCATGTTTCTGGAAGAGTATTTATATACACTAGGAATGTGGGATTATTTCATACTAAATGAAATTCTTAGATACACATATTTGTCCTTTCTCATAATGCTTTCAAGTTTTGATTATCAGGAGGAAGGGGGGACTTTCTATTCATTTTTCTGTCTATAAATCACGATCTACACATACTAAATGAAATTCTTAGATACACATATTTGTCCTTTCTCATAATGCTTTCAAGTTTTGATTATCAGGAGGAAGGGGGGACTTCCTATTCATTTTTCTGTCTATAAATCATGATCTACAGAAAAGACAAACAGATTTCTCGCCATTTGTTCTGTGTCCAAGTCTCCCCTGTTTTTAAATGAAAAGTCTGTTTTCTTTGCAAATATGTACTAGATCTACATGTAAATACAGTGATTATTCCAAGTGAGATTTTAAATAATTTTTTAAGATCTAAAATCTCATTGGCCGTGCATATAAGGATTGTTAGAAGCAAGAGAAATATCAATGGATGCAGAAAGAAAAATCCAGTACCTGTTTGTGATTCCCCTGTTGGCCTAGGAGCAAACAAAAAGAAACCCCAAAACCCAGATGACCATATACCCAGAAACATGGAGCCCAGGACTTCCTCACTCAAGGGACCACATGTACAGGGGTCCTGGGTGCACCCCCTATCCCTGGGGGCACACAGAGCCTGGGGTTGAACTGGAGGGTGGAACAAACATTAAAAATGGACCTATAGGCTCTCAATTTTCATTTTCAAACCAAGTCCAAGTCTTACTTGTTTTCTGTAACTTCTCAGTCTCAACTCTGGATTATTGGCAGCGTCCTTCTTAAGGCATGACAAGCACAAAAGGATACATTATATGAAGTCCCTGTATTCATTTAAATAACTTCATAAGAAATTATTTAAATGGTTTTAGAAATATGAAAGTAATATATAAATGCATATATATGTATATATATCAGATAGAAAAAAGGAAGATTGTTCAACTTCCCAATAATACATTCTGAAAAATATCAATTCACCTGCTATGTATAACTTACCCTCAATTCTTTTTCTATCCACACTCATTCTCATAAGCTCTCCCTTCTCCTCCCCGCTCTCTCTGCACCCTAGGTCCCTATCCTCCACTCACCCTTTCTCCTTCAAGCTTTGTCCACACTAGCAAATGTTCTTAGATGGGATTTTTAAATATCTCAATTACTTCATTCTCTTGTGCTAATGTTGAAGGGTGAAGGCAAGCCTTCCAAGACCTTCATGACCTGGGTCATAGGGCACACCCACGTTCATTCCACATGCTTGGTATGCTCCTGTGTTACCAGCCCAGGGCTGTGTGTGCCATCTCTCTGTGATCCCAGGCCCTCAAGCACTTGTGGCATTGAGTTGTCTTGCCCATTTGCCTTTCTGGACCTCAATACATAGTACCAAGGGAGAGAAAGTGGGGCCGGGTTTGTTTCCCCCCACCCCTCACCATTATCTCCTCTGTACTCCACATGGTTCCTGGTTCAGAGTTAATATCTAGTAACCACAACTTCAGTGAACATCATAACCACACTACAACAAATATACTTTGTATATACCTTCGAATAAATTTCCTTGGAGTAAGTTTCTGATGTGAAATTTCTAAATCAAAGTGTATAAATACATTTGAATGTCTTTATATTTACTGTCAAACCATTCTACCAAAGATACATCTGTTCTTATTCTCAGCTGTGGGAGAGTTCACCTACCTTCCCAAAACCTCATAAATTCTGAAGAGTGGTCTTTATAATCTTTGCCAACCTGATACATTAAAAATAGTCCGTTATTTGAAAATGCATTTAGTATACATCTATCTGAATGCCTTCCCACATACTCATTAACCATTTATACGTTTTTTGTGCAAGTTGTCAAAGATTGCATTTTTAAAGGGTGTGAGTTAAATTTTAGCAACAGAAATATTGTGAGAAGAATGCACAACATCAATGCAAAAGGAATTCTTTGGCTTGTTCTGTAGATAGTGCATCCACATGAGCCCCCTTGAATTCTTGCCTCATCCACAGTCAGTCTACATACTCTTGATCTTAGTAACTTTAGTTTCCAGAACTGTTTCTTCCATCTGTTCGAGGCTGAGGTGCTGAATGGCACTTTCTACTCCACTAAGCTGAGGTGGCTACAAGCTTGCTGGAGAGTTCTTTGCTCTGAATTTGCTCTTGTCTGTGTTAGAACATTTGACTCTCTCTCAGAATTTTCATAATAGTGATGCCTTTTCAAGAATTAAACATCTTCAGAGGGAGGAAATAAAAGGGGCAGAATTGGAGATTTGAAGGAGTAAAAAATTAAAGAAAATGGGTCTTCCCCATTATACAAATAGACTTAAGTAATATCCATCTTCCAGATGAAACTGTCCCTGCTTCCAGTCCATCTCTCTCCCATTCACAGCCTCTCTCCTCCAGATGGTATCTTGGCCTGACTTGCTGTGTCTATGTCATTACCTGCCATTCTTTCCTCACCAACCACAACCAGACTTCTGTCTCCACTAAAAGGGTATCAGCATCACCAATGACCCTCCCTTGACAAATCTGAGGATCTCCAGTATTGTTCCCCTCAGAAGCAGGAGGAAGGCAGACACTCCCCTCTCCTTGCAACACTTGGATCCAAATTTCCTTCATACCTTGCAGCTGTTCCTTCTCCACCTTTTTGTTTGGGCTCTTCCTCCACTTTCCAGCCTCCACATGTTGAGGATACAGAGGGATACAGGATTTGGCCCTTAAAATGCTTTTCTTCCATTTCTCTCTCTAGGTAACTTAATCTTATTGTATTTATATTCTTTTGATGTATGCTGCTTTAACCTAGCCCTGAGCTTTAGACTTTAATCCAATTGCTTTTTCAATAGCTCCACTTGAATGTCTAGCAGGTAACATGGACTTCATATAGATAAAGTAATCTTTTGATATTAATATCAAGATTAAGGTAAAGTTATAAATATCAGAGTGGTGAGAGAACCATCTATCTCGTCAGAAGCTAAATAAAGTATCCCCAAAGATGGGCAGGTCCAAATTCCTAACTATGACACTTTATCTGGCAGAGGGACTGTGTAGATTTGATTAAGTTAAGAGATGGGGAGCTTCTCCTGAATTATCTGGGCGAGCCCAATGTAATCACAGGTCCTAATAAGAGACCGGCAGGAGAGTCAGTCAGGGAGAAATTGGAAGATATACTGTTGTCTTGAAAAGATGGAAGCCAGCAGCCAAGGAATATGGGAAGTCTCTAGAAGCTAGAAAAGGTAAGAAAAGGATTCTCCCCTGGAGCCGCCAGAATTTTAAGTAATAAATTTGTATTGTTTAAGCCACTAAGTTTTGGGGATGGCGTTTAAGTTGAAATAAATAACAAATGCAATACCACCACGATCACCACCACCACCCTCACCATCCCCACCACCATCACCATGACCAGCACCATAGGGCTTGTAAAACCATGGGGTTAGAGAGATAAATGAGAGGTTGCTGGGACCACCAGTGGAGACAGAGAACACAGGGGAGGAAATCTAGGGCAAAGAGATGGCATCTAGATATCTTCACACTGCACTTGAATGATAAGTGGACAGCATCCAGGCAGAGACCTTCCACATCCCATTCCCCATTCAAGGGGCTGAGCTTTTAGTATAGAGAGGGGCATTTGGGTTTCATCAGCAAAGAGGTGAGACTTCAAGTCATGTCAGAGATGAGTCTCCTAGGGGTCAAGTGTGGGGTGAGAGTGGAACTCAAACCATGCTCATTTCAGAACTGGAAGAAGATGCAGGGAAAGAGCTCTGAGGGTCACAAGGGAAGGAGTTGGAAAAGCCCAGGGAGGAAAGGAGTGAGGAGTGGGGTGGGGTGTTAAAGAAGGAGTCACTGAGAAACACGGCCACATGCAATGGAGTTCAAACAGGTCAACTCCAGAAAGTCATGGGTGGAAGAAGGGAGAAGTGATCAGAAAAAGCAAAAATTGGGAGTAACAGCTAGTGTGTGTGAGACAGCCTGGAGAGAGACGGAGAGAAGAATAGGAGAGAAGAATAGAGAAAAATATTGTAGAATCTACGTGGCATGAAGGGTGAGTGGAAAAAGGAGGCATGCTTCCAAGGCTAGTATTTTGCACAGGCCATCCATACCAAAGCTGGGGAGGAGGGACAGGGTAGAAACACAGGAGACAGACATGTTCTGTAGGAGATACTAAAACCATGAAAACTGGCCTTCGAGGAATATCAAAAACTTGGCAAAAGAAGAGCATTCTGTTATTATTAACTACTTGTTAGTAAATGTTTCTAATGAGGAAACTCCCTTATTAGCATATTTTAAGGTGAACCCCACCAGTAGGATGATAACTGCATTTACCCTATAGTAAAGCAGTATCTGATTTACAATTACAGATACAGAAGCAAGTGGCAACTATTATTTATGCATTACACTTGGTATTTTATGATCTTTCATATACATAGTTCTGTTTCTCCAAAGGCTCTATAAAGAAAACGGGAAGAGATTAAGAAATGGGCAATATATCATTCTTATCTTTGATATGTGATAAGAAATAAATATACAACTATTTTACTGCAAAGACAGGATAAGCCAACTGTAGCTATCTCTCCTGAGAAAGTCCTGAAGGGACTGGTAACACACAGCAGACTAAACAGAGAAATCCATAAGCTCATCAGCGTATATGCACCATTTCCACTCAAGGAAAACCTCTGGTTTTAAGCTCTGGCACGTCACAGAGAAAATACTGGAAGGAAGTACACCGATGAGATCACATGCCATTGCTGTCTTCCTTTTTGCTTATCTGTGTTTTAATATTTATATAATTATCATGAGTGCCCAGGAAAATAAATAGCAGTTACCAAATATGGCACATGACAATAGAGACTCAAAATTATTCTTTAAAGTAGTTCTGTTGGGGTTTTGTTTTTTGAAAGCTATTAGACTGTTGTCATCAATGTATTTGAAATACTCAAGTCAGATAATATTTAGCTATCGATCATGTTTGCAGATATTCACATATATGAAAGGACACATTCCTTCTGTGTGTCGGACTTCTGCTACTTGCTGTGTGTTTTCCCTCACATCAAGCTGTTATCCTACATGTCAATCCAGTTGACACTAAGTGGGGTTAACACAGACACCACAGGTTAAGAACTCAGTTCCATAAGACTGTCCCCACTTCAGATGCTCTTCCTAGGTAGTAGGTTCCCTGGTTGCCCCTAACTTCTGACCAACTTGGTCACAAATCCTTGAAGTTCCCATGACTTCTCATCTTCACCTTGGATTCATTTGCTAGAAAGCTCGTACAGCTCAGGGAATCACTAACCTAGGTGTGCCAGTACATTGTATAACAAAGGATATGGTGATGGATACAGATGAACAGTCAGATGAGCACACACATAGTGTGAGGCCCAGGAGGGTCCTGAGCACAGGAGCTTCTGTCCCTGTGGAGTTGGGATGCATCACCTTCCTTGCACACAGGTATGTTAACCCACCTGGGAGCTCTCTGAATCCCTACCTGTTGGAGTTTTTCTAGAGGCCTCATCACATAGGCATGATCCGTCATTCTCTCCATCTCAGACTACTTGCCCTCTCAGGAGAATAGGAGGTGGGACTGGGAGTTCCAAACTTTTAATCATAGCTTTATCTTTCTTATGACCAGCCCCATCTAATATTCTACCTAGAGTCACCTTATTAGGACAAATGAATTCCTACCACCTAAAAATTCACGGGATACAGGAGTTCTGTGTCAGAGACCAAATGCTAGCAAAAAGGATGCTCCTGGTGCCCTTATTTATCCCTTCAGAAATCTCAGAGGTTTTAGAGGTCCTAAGCCAGGAACTGAGACAGAGATCAATACAGATATTCTTTATAATTAGATAGCATGGAAGTCACATGATCCTACATACAAACACAGGCTTGTAGAAGAGATTGAGTTACACCAATATAATTAAAAATATGATTCTGTGCCATATAATGAGTTGAACTGAGTGCTGGGAAGGATGTAACAAACACAGCATAGAACCAAAACTCAGACACACCTGACCCGACCTGAAGGAAGCAGAAACATGCATGGGTCTCCACACTGCTGCTAGATGCTCATTCTTCAAGGCATAGATTCTATTTCATGTAAGTAAAAGAGAGATCTAAGAATGGTGGCAAGTCAGCTAGCTCTGGAAAGCAAGAATAATCCCCCAACGAGGGAGGGCTAATTGTGCAAATGCTTACATCAGTAACTAACCAGTTCAGATCTGACCAGATGATGGCTTCAGGGTCAAGAGTAAGCCCCTAAGGCAAGACTGGAGCAGCACATGGCCCAGCTTGCTAGTTATACTGAACATGAATAAGGTATTATGCTGCAGGTAGAAAATTGACGCCAGGCATCCTGTGACTAAGACCAGATGGATATGGGAAGAGAGGAGAAGACTCAGGAAAAAGTTGGGGGTGAGGACAGTTGGAGACTACATCCGTGTTCCTCGGAGCTCCGGAGTCCAGGCCAGGTCACCATTTGTCTGTGGGTCACAGAGGTGAGCCCAAGTCATCACCTCCAGGGAATGACACAACAGAAACATAAATGTGTCCTTTCCAAGGTAAGAGAGAACTAGGAGCTAGGAAGGAGCTAGGACAGTCAAGAGGTGAGAAGCATCTGATAGGGGCTTAGAGATAGCACTATGAATGGGCTATCTCAGGGGTTCAGTTTGCTGTGAGCCCAGACTATGCCCCAATGACTTCAACACACTCCCCACACTGTGTCTTCACTGTGAGAAGGGATTTAACTATCTCATGGGGCTATGGTGTTCAGAAGAGGTCTGTGGATGAATAGAACAATGTTAAGGTTGGTTCATGCTCCATAAACGCAATAATGATTTATCTGTCTCCTTCTCCAGCCTCATCACCCATTCCTGCTCCCTCCCACTTTACACTCTGGGTTTCATTTGAACCAAAGGGCTCCACTGTTTAACACCACTGTTTTCTGTGTATTGGCTATTATGAATTGTGTTGCTATGAACAAAGAGGTGTAGATATCTTTCCTGATTAGAGATTTTGTATTCTTGGCATATGTCTAGAAGTGGAATTGCTGGATCAAATGGTAGCTCCATCTTTCTTTCTTTGAGCAATCTCCATAATGCTTTCCAAAGAGGTTTCACTAATTTACATTCCCACCAACAATGCATGAAGGTTTCTAAATGTCTGTCAACAGATGAGTGGATAAGAAAGCTATGATCTCTATTCTCAGTGGACTTCTAGGCAGCTGAAGAAAGATGACATCATCCCCTTTGCAACAACCTGGATGGCGCTGGAGGAGCTCATGTTAAGCATAATAAGCCAGAAAGAAAAGAAGTACAGGATGGTTTCACTCATATGCGGATTATAATAAAATAAAACAAATGGATTGACAAACATCAACAAAATTCACAGGACACAATGCAGTGGCTACCTGGGGTGTGGCTGCGGTGGGGGTGGGAACAAGGTCGTGTGACGGGCAGAGAACTCGGGTGGTGGGTGTGGTGTGAACCGCACACAGACTGAGGTGTGATCTCAATATCTCAAAATGCATATAGCAATATAAACAGAAGAAATAATAACAATTAAAAAACCCCACTGGTTTCAAGTAGGGTGGTGATATCAAGAACAAGAGGGTTGAATGTCAGGGCCTGGTGCAGAGCCCAAAGACAGGCTGCCCCAGAATGTGCTCCAGTGGCATATTGCTTGTTCTGAACTGAAAGAAGGGAAGATAGAGAAGACCCAAGAACTATGCTTTTTTCTTGACTACCTGTCTTCCTAAACACAGGAAACAAATTTCAGGTGGGAGGGAGGTAAGAACCCCAGGCCACACTTCCAAGAGCTGTTTTTGATGAACGCATCGATGAATTTGGCAAAGTTCATTTTTCTTTAAATTGTCAACTTCTTTGATCTGTTTTTCTCTCCTAAATGTACTGACCCCCTTCTAGAGACTGCACTGACCTCACTGGAATGACCACTATTCTATGCATGAGCCTCTGTGCACATATAGTTAAAGCTTGTCTTTCCTCTTGCCAGTAGTCTTTGGTCAATTCCATTTCTTCTCCGGTCTAAGGACCTAGAAGTGTAGAGGAAGAACCTCTTCCTTCTGAACACTGAGGAGGAGGATCACAGAGGAGGGGCATACATGGGAGCCAATGTGGGCAGGATTAATCAAAGAAAGGGTCACTGGGGACTGGTGTGTACACGGGCAGTGTGGGACATCCTCCCCCCACCTCCCACCCCGGTTCAGGGACAGGCAGAGAGGCAAGAGCTGGGGCGGAGAATGAGGAGCTCAGGAAGATTCTGGGCACCGTGCTAGGAATGTTAGCTTTCAGCCTCAGGTAGCAGGGGCATTTCGAAACAATTTAAAAGTGACCCCTTGTTCCAGTGCAAGAGAGAGGCTAGGGCTGGACCAAGCGCATGGCAGTGGGGACAAGAGCAGAAGGGTAATCAAGAGATGTGCAAAACACACTTCATCAGGACATGCTTCATGCCCTGAGGCCAGGGTGATTAAACTGGCTCTCTGGCATGCTTGGACCACTGGGGACAAGGAGATGCTGGCCGGATCTAAGATGGGCCCCCAGGAATGACAGCAGGGTGAGGAGGGCAAACTGTGGACTCAGTTTTGAATCGATTGGGTCTGATGACAGCTGGGTGTGGACAACCTGGTTTCTAGAAATGATCAGACTGATCCTGCAGGCTTGGGCGGTGGCCACGAGAGGCATCTGCCTTGGGTAGAGGAATAAGGAGTGCTGTCTGTAGAGAATATAAAACATTGCAAGACTGATCAGAGTCAGTCTAATTTTTATCTTTGCCTCGAAATTTTAAGCAGTATATCTCGGAAGTAGATATAAACCAAAATTAAGAAGTAAAAACTGTGTCAACATTAAACAAAATTGTGCATGAGAAAGTGAAAGAGAACTTTTTAGCAATAAAGTCAATGTTAGCTAACTTTTAATATAATTGAAAGAGTACTACATATACATGTTTTCTGGCTAAAGGAAGGTCTAAAAACTGTAGACATAAAATTCTACAGGAAAAGGCATCATTGTCTGTGAATCTGCAACCAATGTCCTACTGAAAAGGCAGCTGTCAATACTACTTTTCCTAGAAGACATAACATAACAGTGAAACTCTCTTGAAAATCCCTTCAGTTGAAGGTCCACACTTCTCTTTCATTGTATTTGCAAAATCCGTCCTTGGATTTTAACCATCCATCTTCTAGAGTCACTGGGGATGTCTAGTCCAATGGGCAGCTCAAAATTCTAGTTTATTGGATGTGAGCTAAGCCCAGCAATACAGTAAATTGATATTAGAAATAGGAGGCATTTAAAACAGTATTAAGTTACAAAAGGTAAAATATTAAGTTACATTTGGCTAAATATAACGCAGTGCCTGACTTGGATTTGGGAACAGAAAAAGACATCGTGGAAGAAATGGTGAGGCTCAAATAAAATCTAATTAAAACATGTACCAATATTCAATTCTTAGTTGTAATAAATGTACCGTGGTATGTAAGATTTTAATATTGGGGGGACGGGGCCTGGGGTAGTCCAGATTTCTGTCTGTTCTCTTTGCAACTTTTTTGTAAATCTAAAATAACACCAGAATAAAGACTCCATTTTCAAAATGGAGGAAAAAAAGCTCTAATTTACAATAGCTATTGGGGCAGGAGGGACGTATTTTCAGAAATGAATTTAAGCCATATGGCATCTACTTAGTCCTGCATTTTCCCCCTGAGGAAACAAAGCTATCTTAAAAGGAAGAATTACAATAAAGTTCTTCAGTGTTGAATCTAATGAATCATGGCATGTAAGGTTGCAATTTTTTTATTAAAAGTATTGATATTAGACTCCTGAAATCTTGTGAGGTTCAAGAGGTAGGCCTTTCATTTAAAAGGATAACATGTTAATAATTTTATGAGGGGAACTAAATTTGGTTACTTTCTTTAGTAAGCCATAGACCTTACCTTTTTTGATTTGCTAGGGCTTATGGCAAATTCTTTGAAACAAAATTTAGAGTGACATCCAAAAAGGCATTCAACAACTAGTGAATACATAAATAAAGATATGGTCTATCCATAGAATGGAATAATATTGAGGCATAAAAAGTAATATAATTCTAAGTATAAAAAGTAATACAGTTACAGGAAATGTACAGAATGAATAAATCCATAGAGAGACAGAAAACATAGCACTTGCCAAGGGGTTGAGGAGAGAAGGAAATGGAACCAGAGAGTGACTTTAACAGCTAAGAGATTTCTTTGTCCTAAAATTCAGTAGTAGAATTTAGTTTGTATAATACGGTGAATATAATAAAACCCGCTAAAATTGTACCTTAACATGGTTCATTTTATGTTATGTGACTTATATCGCAATTAGAAAAAAATCTCAACTAGATGAAACTGATGTCTTGGAAATGTCATTCAGGCCATTGTTTCCCCCTGTCTCTTACAAAATTGGATTCCACTCAAACAGGAGGATTCTTCCTCAAGCGCCATCTCTTCCCCACAATGAGCACAGAATGAATGTGCTGAGGTTCAAGGTTCAGTCTGTTTGTAGCAGATGTTGAGGCTGAGACAGGAAGCTGTTCCTTCCTGTCCTTTACTTGTCTAGAAGTCTTTGGGGAATCTTGAAAAGGCAGAGATGTGTAGGGTCTGGGCATGTGGAGCCTGAACCCTGAATCACTGGCTGTGTGACCTGGGGCGAGCTGTGTTCCCCTCCTGACTGGTGTACTCAGCTACATAATGGGTGCAGAATGCACTCAATACTGTAAAGGTTAGAGACAGCAGCTGCACAGAGTAAACAAAAGCAGCAGATACTTAGCATGTTATCAGTAGTCACACCAATACCATCTACAGTATGGCCTCAATAGTGTATTTTATAAATGCACTGTGGAATCTCCTGTGGTAAACAAAGCTGGTGAGATGTTCTTTGTAAAACAGAGTTTTGCATTTTTTTTTTCTCCTCTTTCTTCAAATCTAATTATCATCTCCTGACACACATGCTTGGAATCTTAGGCTGTTTACTCCCCCATTTCATGAGTCAGTCTGCTCGTTTCAATTTCTGCTTGCAAAGCTGTGTTTTCTGAAAAGTTGCATGTAAATCAAATTTTTACAATTCTGATAATATTTCCCCATTGTTCCACATTATATGCTCAGGGGTGATTTATCTTCATTTGTGATTCATTTTCAATTGGCAGCAGCTCCTAACACTTGAGCTTTAAGCTTCTTTTCTCCCTAGACTCTGTCAAGTTGTAAAAACATACTTGAAAATACCCTTGAGATTTTAAGGAACCCCCCACTCACCTATTTTATGAAATCAGACTTCTACATCGAAGGTTTTTCTATATGAAGGGGATAGAGTTGTATTTCTGGTTCAACAGTAAACACTGAACAGGCTTGCTTATTTTCCACTGAAATCCCCCAAAAGACTTTCAAAATCAAGGCGAAAATGCAATGTGAGCAGTGCTGGCTAAGGCCTGGGGGCGGGGGCAGCTGGCTCCCCCTCCAAGAGATTGTGCAAGGCAGCAGTTCGGAATCCGAGTTCCTCCTTGCCTGTCCACAGTGGGTCTCTCTGACAACCCATTTCATGGAGACCAGTTCTGCTTCACTTGAGCTGAGACTGGCACAGAAGGACTCACTCCTGAGTGCTCTGCACAAACAGTAAAGAAATCCATGCTGGGGTCCCTGTTCCTCAGGCACTCAAGATGTCTCCCCTGGGGAAGAAAGAAGTAGACTCTGTCTCCCAGCTCTTCAACATGGCTCTCACTGGCTCCTAATGCCTCACTTTGACATAACCAAGTACCCTGGACATCTATGATCTAATGGAAGGGCACATTTCCCCATGTTCCACATTACCACTGTCCCCCAAAAGGCATGTGACCCAGGGAGATGCACAAGCAAACCCCAGCTGTCACCATTCCCCCCAACTCAAGGGGACTGAGTGATTTCATCCTTTTTCTTGCCCCACAGACACATTCACCTCATCTGCACGAGCTGGTGGGACTGCCGCAGAGGGTGTAGAGAGGAGGCCAGCATCACTGTCACCCAGGCAGCAGTGACTGCGTCAGACCGCTTGCACAGGGCTCCCACCCCAAGGAGCTGATGCTGCCACCTCTCCAACCCATCTCAGAGGTCCCTCACCTAACTCCTAGTTGTTTAAGCAACACCAAAGTAAAACTGATAGTAAGGGCGGATAGCAATCTTGAGTGTGTAATTACACTTATTGATTTCATAGTCCCTTCCCAGCCCTGTGCTAAGCTCTTTTCATGCATCATCTTATTGCATTCTCTCTGCTCCCTGTGAGACAGGGACCGATATTATCGTGTGTGCCTGCATGTGTGTGTGTGGGGAGGCCATTCAGGCAAAATTCAAACACTTATGGAATGTATTTTCCCATTTTGGGGTGAATATATTTTTACTGATTTGTTTTCTGGGGTGGGGATAAAGTGGTATTTTTACAAATATCTGTTTTAGGAACAGGAGAATTCTAATGAGAAAACACACTCTGCTTTTTAGAGAAATTGTTAGGTATTTGAGAGAAGAAGCCAAATGGAAGAAGTTTCTAAGATCTCTCGTCCTGGAATCAAACACAGGTTGTACAGAACTCAGAGGGCTCCTAACGGCCCCAGGATGGTGTGGACATTAATGCAAGTTAATTTAGGGCTCAACCTCAGTGACTATCCTCTATTAACAAGCCCTCTTAATTTCTAGAGTAAATGAGTTGAGAAAAGATTTGTAGTTGTGTTAAAATCTGGGGAAGGACACAATACGGACTCCATCAGGCAGGGGCAGAAGGTTTCTGTGGTTCAAAGTCTGGTCATTTCCAGACTTTGGCTCAGGTTCTGGCAACTCCATGATTAGAGCACAAGGGTCCAGCCATATGACTGTGACTGACAATCTTGAGTGCTTGGAAATGATATAGAAGATAACCAAACAACTCGTTGAGTGTTTGAATTACAGCTACATGCCTATCACGAATCCAGCGTGGTGGGTGAAACCACCCACACAGGCTCTGTCTTTATCTGCACAGAATCCTGAGTGACTGGCAGATAGTGAGAGATGCTGTGGGGTACAGTATGCTGTGTAACTACATCTGGACAGTCACTGGGCAGCACAGAGGAGGGAGAAGAAGCAGGTCAGCTCTAGAGAGGCCGGGAAGGGCAGGCATGAGGACACAGTGTGGGAATGGGCCTTGGTTTTCCAGAAAACATGGGTGGACTTTGTATTGGGAATCATGGCAAATATAGTGGAACATCTGGGCCAGATAAGTCAATGAACCCTATTTGTTCAGCAGGGGACATGCTACTTAGAGATAATTTATCCATTATTGCTGGCTTCCTTTCTTTCACAGACCTGATGCTGAGGATTTGAAGAGAAGATGCTATCTGTAAGGTCTCTAGTTGCTCATCCTCCCTTAGAACAGCAAATCAAGAAAGCAGATTTAGTTAACAGCACAATATCTGCTCAAGGTGTTTGGGAAGAAAGAAGAGGAAAGATTCTACCTGAGTCAGGGTAGAGACTGGGGAGAATTGTAGATTGAACAGAAAAACTTTAAAAAGAGGACACTGGAGTCAGACATTCAAAATGAATAGATACTGGTCCACGAAACAAAATTCATGATGTCATTCCAGACAAGAGAACTGTTTTAGTAGAGACAGAGAGGTCAGTGCCCAAACAGGTTTGAAGTGAGGGGTAATCGCATGGCAGTGAAACTAAGGCTGTGGGACCTGAGAGGGGTTGCACTGAGAAGGAGGAAGATGGTGAGAAGAACCATATAAATAGGAGGTTGGGGTCAGGACACAGAGAATCGGGGGCTGTCCCAAGGAATTGGAATTCATCTTCCCAGATATGCAGACACTTCCAAATGTGAGTAAGCCAGACTGTGACACGCTCCAATCTCTTATTTGGAAAGAACCATTAGCTGGCAGGGAGGAAGAGAGAGAACCACTGTCAGCCTAGTACTCTAGTCTGGCATCTTTGTAAGATAAATAGGTGACTGGAAATTTCCAGAAGGTCATCTAAGAGATCTTCAATAACCCAGTGCGCTCTGATACAAACATGGAGCAGGCCAGGGGAGAGGAGGAATGTCTCCAAGAGAGGTTCTGAAGAAACTAATGTGAGAACATAGACTAAACCTAGACAGTGAAATGAGTTCCTGCCAGCCTGAGAAAAGGGCATGCAGTTGGGAATTAAATCCCCACTAAGAAAGGCTAGGGGAAAAAGGTGCTCACAGTCAGAGAGGGTGGCTTTGGGAGATACAGGGCATCCCCGAAGGATCATCAAGGATAGGAGCATTCATTCTGGAATGCATGGTGGGCGAGAGAGCTTTCAGAGAATGTCAAAGAAATAAGACCCCAGGGCCGAGGACTGGGTGCCAGGGTATCCAGATAGACTTAGAGGCCTGGGGAGGAAGGGAATCGGCCATAAGCCAGGAGAAGACGGGAGAAGAGACTATCATGGAAGTCAGAGTGAGGGGCGGGCAGTGGGGACCCTCTGGAAGACAATGACAACAGGCCAGAAGGCAAGGAGGAGCTAGACTGAGAAAAAAGGCATCGGATTTGACAAGAGAGAAGCCATTCCTTTGGGATCGCTAAAATAAAAGTGTGGGAGGAAGGTGCGAGGGGAGTGTTTGGAGAAGAGGATAGGCAACAAAACCCACAGTTATGCAGAGTTAAGATACAAGATGAAGGAGAAAATGTGGGGGATGGATGAATGGGTGACTGGATGGATGGGTAGATGGGTGGGTGGCTGGCTGGCTGGCTGGATGAGTATTTTTCTTTAACAATGGAGATACAAAAGCATATTTAGAAGTGGAAAGATGTACATGCAGAAGGGAAGATTATGAAAACAAAGAAAAAGGTTCACAAAGTCCTAGAGGAGAAGACAAAGAGGAGCTAAAATACAGGCAAAAATTTTTTTAAAAAAAGAATGATCCAAGGGACGAAATGGTAACTCTGCTTTATTTTTGAAGCATTCTTAAAATATCTCAGATTTAATAGTTCCATCGTCAAGAAAATGCCTGTGAATAACCCAAGGAAACCTCTACAAATCAATATCCACTCACGCAGGTACATATTTAGGCCTTTATTTCTCTGCAGCAAATAAGAAATGTCACTTGATATTTAACTGAAAATGGTTTGAAAATTGTATAAAATCATTTCTCTCTGGAAAATAACTCCAATTACCCCTTAAAAGATCTGAAAATGTTTCCTAAAAGAATCTGTTCTGTGTCAAACCTCAAACCTTTGATCTCAAGTCCAGTTTGTAGACACTGGGAATGGTCAGAAGTAAAAGGAGAATCAAATGTGCACTTGAGTGTTGTTGCCTTTAGAGACGATTTTAAAATACCGCTGTATAAACTGCTCATGTATCATAATAACTCTTCTCACTCCTTTTCCTACTCAAAATAACCTTGTGTTAATGCAAATAACATATCAACTAAACCAGCAATAAGAGCAATTTCACAGCCACAGGGCTGCTAACTAATTTTCGCTTCCATATGCTGGTCCCACTATACGGTCCCGGTTGTGGCAGGAACCGGGACACCCTATTCACTCAGTATCACTGCATAGTTAGCAGTGAGTCAACCACTGATGACTCACGGGCAGTCCCAACGTCCCCATGGATTTTAAGAAAGCCGTGTGCTTTCTGGCCATCAATCCTAAGGAGCTGAAGAAGATAGCGGACCCTTCAAAACAGGCTGGGCACCAATCTTGAAAATAAGTCACTGAACAGGAATTCCTTGCTGCTTTCTAGTTTTGAGTACCAGTGACAATGTCAACCATGAATAATGAACATGTGACTCATGTCAGCATGGTGACGGCAAACAGAATACAGTCAGCATGCAGGGGCCAGAATCTTACCACATGTTCTGTGCAGTCATTCAGTAAAATGCCAAGAATTAAAAGTGAAATCTGCTTCCTGTGCCCACAGGGATCCAGTAACTCCCAAGTGGGGTTCTTTGAACTTTGCCATTTCTTCAAACCAAATTTGTAAGAATCAGAAAGATCTACTGAGGACTCCAGGGGAGGGCTGCAGCAGGTGTCAGATGTGGGTTCAGATCCCCCGCCCTCCCCTGCTGATGGAGAACTCTCACTTCCTCAGGGATTCGCATCCTCATCTGTCAGTGAGCCTGGCCACCAGAGCTCCTGCATGTCATGCATATGTGTGCTGGGACGAATCAAAGGTCATCATTCCTTCTTTCCAGAATAATGCCTGCTGTAGGAGCCAGGCGCTCTGAGCTCTGGGACTCAGATGTGAACAAAATCAGCCAAGTCCCCCGTGAGAGCACTTTGCACAGAGACTGGCACTCACAGAGGATCATTTCTGTCTTTCCTTTATCTTCCTGCTCTCAACCAGGACACACACCTGCCACTAGGTCATCACAGCCACAGCACCGCCACCTCCCCGTAGCTCAGCCTTTGTTGTTAAACTCCATGTGCCTCTGTTGCCCCTGACTGCCTGGCTGTGCAAGCTCTGCCCTCCACTGGTGTCCATCGAGACATCTCTGCCCCCCCAAAGCTCAGCACCATGGATAGACAGTTGAGTGTCTGGGAAATTGAGTGTGTTTCATCAGCTAGGTATTATTCCAAGTGCTTTGCTGGTTTTTACTTATTTCCACAATGACCTTCTGAATACAATTGCTATCCCCACTTTACCACCTGAGGAAACTGAGGCACAGAATGGTAATCTGCTTTGCTTCTCCCAAGTCTTACCCCGTCAAGGTGAAAGTGTCCCTATATCCTTTCTCTCTAAAATTTAGCCACATCTGATGGTCAAATACAGTCTATTCTCCTCTGCCTCTAGACCACCAAAAGGGTCATCTCGGCAGGGCTTAGAGGTGGTGGCTGGAGGGGAGGTGTTCACTTGGTGAGAGGAAACAGGTCTCATAAGTCTGGATAAGTGCTCAGGAAAGCCAATGCCAGTGCATGGCACCTGCCCGCAGCAGAGTTCCAACAGCAGGGGCTCTCACTGTGGGCAAGGTGACTCGCTTTTTCCCTCTTGAACTGAACCAGCATTTCATTATGCATCCAGGTCCTAGGGACCACAGCCTTGACTGGTCACTCTTGGAGACACGCATGGTCCTCTCTCAAACTGGAGGTTGCTTGAAATTCTGATTGAGGGTTAGGGTGCACTCTGCTTAGCACAGGAAGAACAGCAAAGTGGACAGTCCATCATCATAGACTAAAAGAACTAGAAAGAGGAAGAATGAAAGACAAAGTTCTGGTGCGTGGTCAGACGCTGCTTTCCACAAGCACCAAATGTCATGAATGACCACAGACCAGAAGCCCAGCACACAGACCGCAGGGTTGTTCTAAGCCCCTGGATGAAATATCTTCTCCCAACATAATCTCAGAACGTATCAACAGGGACTCAAGGACTCAAGTCTAACAAACGTCCTTCACAGCCAGCACTCACTGGAACCCACGTTTACTTACATAAATGGACACAAGAGATAAGAGCTGAGAACAAACAGCTCTCTCACGATAAACCATTAGGACAGCACAGGCTAGCATCTTGTTCACATGCTTATGGGAGTGGAGAGTATGTGTGTGTGTGTGTGTGTGTGTGTGAGTGAGCGTGCGTGTGTTTGCATGTGTTATGTGCATGTGTGTGTGTGTATGTGTGTGTGTGTTTGGGGACTTTACCAAATGTCCAGTAATGAAGATTTTTGAAATGGGAATATTCTGATCCAGCCTTGCTCATTTACTGTATCTGAGGTTTTTCTCGAATGGCTGAAAATATGCTTTAATGTGTCAAGACAGAGTTTAAACAGCATTTTCTGATGATTTTTGAGAGGTGGGAATGAAACAATGTCCCCATTTGAGACAAAAAACTTCTTGGGATTTTGAAGTCATCACTAGCGTCTTTATTCACTGAAATTTTTGCTGAGATTCTTGTGAAATGATGTACCATTTTCAAGAGCCACTGCAGAGAGCTCCTCAGTCTATTTTGTCTGGCTTCCCTCAGGGGTGACATTTTTGTAAAGCTCTGGTATGACAACATCACAATGAGGAAGCTGACCTTGACACAATCCACTCATCTTGCTCACATTTCTAGTCTTCACTGAACTCATTGGTTAGTGTGCATCGCTAGCTTTTTATGTGAAAAGGTTCAGGTTATTGATCTGTTATCAATCATGTCAGTGTGTAATGGTTAAGAACACAACTGCTGATTTGACAACTCTCTGGTGGTGAAGGTGTGGTGCAGAGAACTTTGCACATGATGCAGATTAAGTTCCCCAACATTCTTGCCTCCACTGACTGATAATAGAAACTCTGCCTCCACCACTGGCCAAACCAAGTGCCTGACCTCCTCTGGCCAAGAGGTGGGAGATGACTGAATGGACCTCTCTTGGACCCTCTCCTGGAATACAACCCTGAGAGGGTGACACAGGGACTGTCCTGATCTCACCTGAGGGCTGTCCACCGGCTTCCTCCAGATCCCAGAGTGGCGCCACCCCTGTTGCATCCTGAGATCTGGATCTTAATTTTCTGCTAGTTCTGCTGGCTACTCCACGAACTTCCTTAACTTGGCTTTCAGCTACAGGCAGTGGAGTCTGTGACTGCCGCCTGCCACAAAGACCCCTGCCCATGGAGTGGCTGCCAGGGTTAGGACCATCTCTGCAGATGGGGAAGCAAACCTAATGACATCAGGAGGCTTTCCCAGGATGTCTATTTCTGAAACTGAGCAGGGAAGGGTCCAGAGCAACATGCCAGTCTGCCTAGCAACCCGGGGTTCGCTGGCTCCTGGTCTGGTCAGAGGAGACAGAGGTGGCAATTGCGACGGCACGGTTCCTTCTTTGGGACCTCCCTGGATAGCGAGTGTGTCCATGCTCTGACGCGCTCAGGCTCTGGGATGGCTACCTCTCCATGCCCCTTGAGGCTGGAAGTCTTGCTCCCACACCACTGCCTGTCAAACTACGTTTAGCCCTCACCGGTTAAAGGGTCCCTGAAGACCTGCCCTGCCCCGACCTCTCCCCCGGCGCCAGCACAGGAAAGGCTCTAGGGCTCCTAACATGGACTGACAAATGTGCTTTTAAATAAAAGCGGGGAAGAGAGAGAAAGGGGGATGGGCGCACATGAGGCTCTGGAGTCATCACAGCACATTTCTTCAGCGTTAGCTTGAGCTTTTACAACTGGTCTTCATCAAAGGTTTCATCTGTCTGCCAATGTGTCATCTGTTCTAATGACTCAAGATGTGGACTCATGCCTTTCAGCCAGAACAGCTTCCCTGGAGCTCGGCCCTCGGAGGAGTGTGGGCTGGCTGGAGACGCGGACTCTCCATGCTGAGGGAGGGAGTGCACGGCACTGTCCATGGCAGGGCTCCCTGGAGACTAGGAGGGGACATCTGCTTACTGTCGTACAGTGGACGGGATAGAAGGGACTCCACCCCCGAAAAAGCTCTGGATCCTCTGACAGCTCTCATTTTCCACTGGAACATCTCTGGGGGCAGGGTGGCACTCATCCTTGTCAGGATGAGTGGGCGCAGGGCACTGTGTGTAGGGGTAGGGCGGGTGGGGGCTGTCTGTTTCCTGCTGACCTGAGCTTGCACCGGCATGGTGACCCACTGTGAGGTGTACCCTACACCTCCCGGCACATTTCCTTGCAGTCTCATGAGCTCTCCCCACCACCCTGCCCTGGACTTGAACAGCACACGACCAAGGATGCAGAAGGCCAGAGTCTTAGGGGGAACATGTCACAGTCCTCCTCACCTGGCCCTGGGCCCTGCATTCTATGAAGTTCTCATCTCTCTTGCCACTGGGGGGACCCATTTGGTCATTTTTCCAAGGCTCCCTGGTCCCTCCACTGACCACTTCCCCACACACCCAAGGCGGAGCCACTCATCCACACAGTTTGCCCTTCTATCCAGAGACAGAGGCCAGCCAAGGCACCAGCTGTATGGAGGCAGGAACATCTTAGGCCTTGGGCTGCCTGCTGAGTCTGATGAGTCTCCCTTACCCCTGTGACCTGGCACAAGCCACACGTGAACTATGAAAATTTGGGCAAGTACCTAAACCTCCCTGCTTTGGTCTCCAACTGAAATGGGCGAACTGGACAAGGGCCTGAGGTCCCTGCATCACTGTGCACTCACACTGAACACCGTGAGCACCGCCGTGGCCCGGCTCTGCTCCACTGCAGGGGATGCAGTCAGGGACCAGGTCAGCCCAAGATTCCCAGGAGCTCACATTCCATTAAGGTGCTTACTTCCACTCTGGAAAACCCACAAAACGAGGAGTCACCTCATTTATTGGGATAGCAACCCAGTTCCAAGCAGAGATTCCACCAAATAAAAAGAAGAACTGGAAGAAAACTTCTCTGAGCCATTGGAGGGCCCACAAGGGCTGGAGATGGGTTCAGCAGGGGTCATAGGGGATGGGGAAATAGTGGTTTTATCCAAAGCCTCTTTCACATTAACGTCATGATTGCAGAGGCTGGTCTTTAAGAGCCATTTCAACATATTTGTTCCTAAAAAGTGCTGGCCCTGTGGTTTTGCAGTGGGAATAGCAGTCTTCAGTGATGAGAAAGGACTGCTGGCCAAGAAGGCCTCCGCAGTCTGTGAAGCACTCATCACTCTTGCCAGCTGTCCTTCCATTGTTCCCCAATCTCACTGCACCCCTTCCCAGCCCACATCTCCCACTCCCTGCCTCTCCTTCCCTAGAGACTGATGCCCTCTGCCTGTGCCCTGCCAGCTGGATTCGCCTTCACTTGACAGCCACCCTCTAGCAACCCTCTGTGTCTGCCAGATTCAGTGACCACCATGTGGCCTTCCAAGGCAGACTGGGAATAATGGCGTGAGAAAATGACATCCTAAAGTCAAGATGTCAGTAGAGCCCACACTCTTCTTCTCACAAAAACACTTAAGGAAGTAACCTGGAAACCCCCACATCACATCCATCCTGGTAGCAAACGGGCCCTAGGATTGAGATGCTGCCTCCCTGCTTCAAAAGAGCAGGAGCTGCCCTGATGCCAGCAAAGTAACTTTCTGACCCAAAAAGAACAGAACAAAGAGCTTCCCTCTGCACACAAGAATTTATTATTTCCACCCACTTTCTCAGAGGTGCAGAAGTTGTCATGTACTTCTATGCTGCATTTAAAAAAGTTTTATTGACTCTCTAAATAAAACCCTTTGCACAATAATAAAGGAAAATGGGGAAATATGACCTGTCGTGGCAATCACATAGGAATTATATTGCATATAAAATACTACAACCGCTTCATGAAATAACTTTCATCCATCAATTGTGGAGATAGTGAGAAAATATAACTGTCCTCATTTTATGGAGGTAAGAACAAAGATAGAGATAAAATGTATAAATGCATAGGTTAGACTAAAAAAGAATCAGCACTTCCATGGACTCGGCAGAGACCCAGCTGAGCAAATGATGTGGGTACTTGTAGGCAGGAACTTTTCAGCAGAGGTCATGGATTTCTGGAAAAGGGAGGTGTCCTTATGAACACAATGATCGGGAGTAGCTAGAAAGCGAGCTATTTGCCAAAGATAAGGTCAATCCCAAGGAGAGGGTGACCCCTTAATTTTCACAATGAGGAGACACTAAAAAGATTTTGACCATCATGCATGTCTCTACTTACATGTTTAGATTTGGCATGTATTAATAGAAATGATACATATCGTGGAAATAATCAACTATCTACTTACAGTATTTAGTTCATTGATTTAGTAACCTATTTTAAATACACCACAGAAGTTAATTTATTCATATGGACTTTTCCTCTGCTCACATCACAGAACACTTTTATTTCAATCTTGGCCATCACTGGAATCTTTCTGAGTCACCTGACGGTTTTCTAGACACAGCCTCTTTGCCTGCATGGGAGCCAGTCATATTTTCCTAATTATTTCTGAACCTCCTCCATGTCACTCAACCTCCATGGCCTTGGTCAGCTCCCGTGTGCCCCATGGGCAAAGTTCCTGGCTTCTGCTGCTCGTTCTTCATACCTTCCCTTCCTCTCTGCACAGCAGAGAGGGTATAATTTTTAAGATGCAGATTTTCCTCCATCCCATCACTTCCCTATGTACAGCCTTCATGCCTTTCCCATGGAGAGCAGGAGAGAGTCCAGAGCCTGTCAAAAGACTTGCTGGGTCTGCTTTTTGTCAGCCCTCTCTGCTGACTGTGGGGTCACTCTCTAGTCCTCCGCCCCCAGACCAGCACTCCTACATCACAGGCCCCTGTCCACCCTGGACTTTGAACTCTTTTTGGCTCAGCCTGCACCCTTTTCCTGTCTGTTCACCTAGCTGATTCCAACAAGTAACCATGATCCAGTCACCCTATTCCCAGGCCAAGATGCCTTCCTCCTGTCACACACGCTATCGGAACATCTGATGTTTGCAGTAGTGAGACTCATTATTGGTGGCCCAGCATCTTCCACACCCACAGCCCCACTGGTCTGCAAGCTTTCTGGGTACAAGAATGATTTTCCTTTGCTCCCCATGGCACCCCCAGTCTTTTGCACAAATGTTTGCTATAGAGTATCTGGAGGTCAAAAATATTTGGTTGAATTAATAACAGCAGTACCAGTACATTTAAAGGACACTTCCTCGACCTCAGGCTCTATACTCAGTCCTTTCATGGATTATTGCATTTCATTCTTAAAACAACAGGATAATCTTGATGATCCCCATTTTACAGACATCACACTGAGGCTTAGAGAGGTCACTTCCTAAATTCACATCACGAAGCCTGGGTTTCATCAAGGATTATCGGATTCTCAGTCCAGTGTTTCCAATTTATCTACTAAAATAAATAAGCTTCTTGCAAATCCAAGCAAATGTGACACAGAAGAAAATACTTAAAAACAAAAACTCAAGAAGATGGAAGAGGGAAAGTCAAGCTCGGTAAAATCAAATAATATGTTTATAAAATGAGCTGTAGTCCTGTGACTCAAAAAAAATCATTTTTATAAAGTTTGTTTACTGAAAAGAGGAATCACATGCTTTCCTTAATAACAAAAGCAACAATTTACTTGTGGGGTATTTTTTTGTTGCTGTTCATTTAAAAGTTCTTGGACACATGATTTGACCTGAGATAACTAAATATTTTATTATGGGACAACACAATTGTCATACTTGATACTTTGGCAAGTGTGTCCCCCGATGTCTTTTGTTCTCTGTTACCAAACCCTGAGTGCCATTCATCCTTGTCCCCTTGTCTGCTGGTGGGTTAAAGGTGAGTTCCTCTCCTGGCAACTCCGAGAGAACTAAGTTACCCTCTGAGAATTAAACCAGTACTGCTGGCCTGGCTGGTTGATCTTCTAGAAAAAGTTGCAAAGCCCTCATATGTTTATTTGGGGAGTCAAGCACCTAATATTGAAAATTTAAAAATGCGATGCAGGGAAGCTCTGGACAAGCTACAATGAAGGTTCCTGTTACAACTTAGAAGTTAAGGAAATAAGCATCTACTCCACAGGGTAAACTAGTAAAGTCAAGGAACAATGGAGGTTCTGGTGTCCTGGGTTCCATGGAGGCCCCCTTCAACAATAAGCTGAAAGGGTGAGAAGCTTGGCTGAAATGCGGGCCAGCAGGAATTTGATGAATATGACCACTGTAGTCAGAGGAGAAACTTGAGAATAGAAAGAACTATGCTGAACAGACTCCAGAGTGAGCAGGCTGTCCAGGGAAACAGACAGGAATGAAGGAGGATTTACTCGACACAGTTGCAGATAGCAGGACCCCAAATATGGATCCACCTACTGTTTTAAGTCAGGCAGGGGGAAAAATGCCTACTTGAATTCCATAATTTAATGCATCCTAACTCTGGGAGACATCACTCCCATTTGACAGATGAGGAAACTGAGGCTTAGAGACATTAAATGTTTAACCAATGTACTGTAAAAAGAGTAAACAATGTGGAACCTTCAAGTCAGATCATCTCACTCCACAACTCATGAACTAATCACTTGCCTGTGTCCCCCATGCTCCTTTAGACAGGTCACATTTGCCCTTTGTTCTGGTCTTGATCATGGACATGACTACTCAAAGCTTCTGAAAATAAATCCTGGTTTAGATATCTGTCATATGTTGGTTTAGTCATAGTGAGTCAGACCTCTGAATTCTTTCAAGAATAATCTCCAGATGTTGACCTCTCTAAGGTGGAGGTCCTGACTTTAAGGTCAGCCGTCACCCCAGGCAACTACCTGACACTGGGATCCCATTCATGATGGTAACCTTGGTTCCACCATATATGTTGTCTACCTACCAAGTGCCACTTCTCTCTCCAGAGTCATTCTGAGAAAAGAGGTCAGATGATCAGGAACCAGCACACCACGCTGCCTACCGAATTATCTGCAATCATGGGAACCTGGGCATAAGTTGGAAATATTGGAAATATTGACCTCTTCCTGCCTGGTTTTCTCATAAATCAGAAATGGTCAGTGGGACAGCTGTTGTGTTAGCCCCAAACACTTGAACATTCTACAGGAAAACCAAGACAATTTCATCTGAGGCCAAGAGATTGGAGGAACTAATGGGCCACCTCTCATCTGGTTCTCATTTAGAAAACTGGACTACTGGGAAAAGGGTAAAAATGAAAATTGGAAGCAAAAAAAAAGTTTAAAGGCAAGCAGATTCCCCCATTCAGAATAATTTTCCCCTTCCTTAAGGCCAGTGCATTGCTCCAGAAAGTTCCACTCTGTGTGCAATATATGTGTTTGCTTTCACTATTCCCACTAATAGGAATTCCATAACTAATGTTTGTAGAAAAAAAATGTCAATTTATCAAAATATCTAGACATTCTGTCTTTGGCAAAAAACCCATCCAAGTGACAGTATCCTCTGCAAATCACTTTCTACCTCAGGAGATCAAAAAGGGAAGAAAAAAATAAATGTAATCAAAAGCAGCCAGTACAATCACTTTTTGTGGGCAAATAAAAAAAAAAGTTGTGTTAGGTTTTGCCACCAAAAATGGTGTTTTATTTTTGTGACCCAGAAGAAACATAACAAAGAATTTGAAAAACAAACACTTACCTACACTCTGGTTTAAGAAATAGAAAATAACAAACATCTTAGAAGCATTTCAGCCTTTCTTCTAGCTCCATACTTGTTTTAAAAATTATTTTCAAAACTTTTAAGGAGGTTAAAGTTGCAATCCTATGTCAATGAGTCATTAAGACCCTCTGTCTTCTATCAAACACTTTCTACCTTGGAGCCCCGCATTCTCTTGCTCCTGCTCCCTAGGGCCCCTGCCCCATATCACATCTCCATCCTATGGACTGTGGATTCCACACTGCTTCTCTGTGCTAGTCATGAGTGTCCCTGAGCACACATATCTCCCTTCTTCTGAGGCATGTAAGTGCACATATTTAAATCTCACAGTAGATGGACTGCTCTGGGCAGAGAGCTGTGTTGCACATCTTTAGGTCTCCCCAGGGAACAGAGCTCAGCACCAGGAAGAAGCTACTCACTAAGGGCTTCCTGATTCATGAAAGGACAACTGAATGAGAAGCTTTGGTTTTCACAGAAATTGTTTAATTGGTCTTGATGCTTAAATACAGTATGTTCTACATGATTCCTCATCTGGTATCATAAGTATAATTTCTCCTAGTGTGATCAGTTCAGAAATTCCTCTGGGTGAAGTAAGCACATATTCTAATTCAGGAAATGACTGAGGCTATAGATCATGGTGGGGGAACATGCCCCTGGGAAACCGTCTATCTAAGCCAGTCCCCGAGCTGATAGAACATTATTATCTTCAGATTATGATGAGAGAAGTCAGGACCAGAGAGGTTAATTTGCCTAAAGTCACAAAGTTTAAATAAACCAGAGATTCTGAAACTTTTCCTTCGTTCAAATCTTCTCCTCTATACCACACTCTATCATTTTTGCTCTTAAAAAAACGAAAGCCATGATAATCATACTCATACTTCCCCAAATGGTCATATTCAATTTTTTAAATCAATTTGAACTAGAATGGCTGCTCTGTAAAGACTAAAATGCAGACAGAAGCTCTAGCTTGCTGTGTGTAAAGGGATATTCTATACATCTAGAAGAAGTCAGTTCATTAATCTGTCTTTTTAGCAACCTTGAACATTTTCTGGGATGTTATAGGACTGAAGTCAACTGATTAATTAACTAACAAATAATAGATTGCCATATTCATTATGACATTTAGGTTTCCACATGTAAAATTATTTCAGAAAAAGCAGCCGCCATTTTGAATAAAAGATATTTAAAGAAAAGATGCAGGCAGGAAGAGAGAGGAGGAAGAAATATTCGTTTTACTATCTAGTTGTTCATGCTGGTTGTTCTCCCCCCATCCCTGCTCCAGGTTGTGAACCCAGATCCTTGAGGCGTGTGGACTGTGCCTAGTGGGTGTGTCTACTAGAGTATACTGGATAAATATTTTTAAGCAAAAAGAAAGTTGTGCAATGTCTACACAGATAATTATGATCTAATGTGAAAATCTGGGCTTTTGAATGACTTAGAACTTACAAAATATAACAAGTAATGTAATCAAATAATAATCATGACCCCATTCGCTCAAGATAATATCATTGATTCAAATTTTAAATGATTTATGAGCATTTAAGCATTCATATATTATAAAATTATAGGGCTAGTACTTCCAATCAGTCTTCAATGTCTTATATATTTTTTCATTCAACAACCTAACATTCTATATATCTTGTCAATAGGAATGTACAAGACTATCAGAATTTTATTGAAAACATTAACAGTTTTGTTTTATGAGAGCTGCACATCAGAGCCGTGTCCCAGGGAGCTGCTGGGGCAGGGATGTGGGTTTGGTGGATGTAGCTTGGCTGCTAACAGCCCAGAGGCATCTCCACTGGAGACTTGTTGGATCTTCAGAAACCAAGAAACTGATCACCTGTTGCACTTGAAGAGGATGCCCAAGAAGGGCTGGGAAAATAACTGCAGAAATTAGTTTTCCCCTAAAACCAACCTCCTGCAGCTATGTCATCAGTTATCTGTCCATATGTTTTTACAAGAAGAAAACCATCAAAAATAAAGTCTCTTTTCCTCTATGTTAAACCCCCCTCATCCCTGGTAAAATTCACTAGCACATTGAAAGAGATCAGTATTTCATACCAATTTTAGATAAAAGCCTCTCCCTGTTTCTTAGGTATGACTGAACAGTGTGGCAAGCTCTGTATCATTGAAGCCAAAGGTCTCTAAGGAAATCATTGCCATTTGTCTTCAGTTTAAGGCCACTTCTCCATGTCAATGTCAACATTGTTAGCATGGAAATAGACTTCAATGGGACAGGCACTGTCTGGACTCCAGTGGAGACCCCAGTTTCTAGCACTGGAACCATTCCTACTTTCTTGTCTAACCTTGGGCATCTGCTTCCACAAAGGATTCACGGGTACTTTAATTTTAAAGGAATGAGAAAATCAGAGTTCCTATTTATTGAACGTGGATGCTCGACAAAGAGTACAGAGCAAACCTCCAAGGGGGAGCTACTAAATCTGCTGAGTACTATGTACACTCACAGACAATATGTGATGATTTGAGGTGCTCCCTACAGAACTAACCTGCCTTCTGCATCAACCTCAGGGTCACCATTCACTGAGAAGGGGAGGTTCTTCTCTATAGAAGCATTCCAGTTAACAAAGGAAGAAGGAACATAGATGAGGACATCAGCACTTTGCAAGCCCTAAAGAAAGAACTGGTTAAGGCACTCATTGTTAAAGTCCCTGGCTCTGACAGGTAGAGACTCACTTGGGACTTTATCATGGAAACCTCACGATGACTCTCGAGTCCAGTGATGAATCCAACAGGGCAAAATGAGAAAAGCAGAGGTCACAGGACCCCTGACGTGACTCAGCTCCACCTACAAAGTAGTTCTATCAAAAACCTAGCACCTGAATCCGCTCTGGGCAATAGCTCTAACTACCTGTTAACAGAAAACACAGGGACCAGGGTGGTAGGCTGGATGACACCAGGAGGATGAAATCAGCAAACTCTAGTATGTGAAAAATTCCTCTGGGCAAACAACCTGGTTTCATTCTCAAGAACTGCAAGATTTCAATGGTAAGAATTAAAAAGAGAGAATGGGAACTTATATATGAAAAGAAACTTATATGCAGCAAGCACTGCAATGTTACAAGGTGGGGGCTATGCTCGTAACTCAATTTCAACCATCTAACTGCCAAAATGTTTCAAGCTCACTGCAGAGTAAGTTTTATTGTCCTAAGTCATCATGAAGATGAGTAGGTCACACAAGTACCACTGACCTTTTGGTGGAGGACACACAAACCAGAAAAAAGCAAGAGAGCCTTGCCATAGATACACCAGCTTGTACAGCATCTGCCTGTACCCCTAGATACCTGCAGGGAAGGGGACAGTGAATCAACAACCATGTGATGCCAAAGATGCCATTAGCTCTCCCCTCGGCCACCGGGACTATCTGGGAATGGCCAGCTCAACCATTATTCTCTATTTGGGACCCAGTGCTCTGGAGAGAAACTCTGCAGATACTGTAAGATTTTCATGAGAAAATCATGAACCCATGGCACAAGAAGTAACATAATTAAACTGAGAAGTCTGCTTCCATTTCAGATGCCCTTTCTAAATTCTGACTTTAAAGAAGGTCACTCAAGGATGCCACTTTCTCAGATCGGAACCTGGAAGGATACCCTTGTGAAAAGGTTGAATGTAACTAGTTTCAACACTTTAAAGTTAAGTCAGGTCAGAGTAAAAACCCTATAAAAATGGTGTTCTGACCTTTTACATCTGTATAAATAACTTCAAAGACTGAAATGAGGAAGGCAGCTCAAGGGAATTTAGCCCAATTAGAATAATCTTCAGTGTTAACGCTGAGAGATTTTAACTTAAAGGAGGAGTCTGGTCTAGTCAAAAGTCCATGGAACTCTCCTCAATTCCATGAGTTCATGGTCAAACTTACCAAGACTTCTACTGCCCTTCCATCCCTTTGTTAAACTGCAGATGTGACCCCTCTGGAATAAGTATTACCTGATTCCCTAAAGCATGGGATGGAGATCATTATGCTGCAGAAATCAGGCAACCTGAGGAGTTGTAGTCATTCCTGAAGGAAAGAACATTCTAAGAGCAAAGCATCAGCTAAGACAGAAACTCCAAAGCAGAATGATCTGGTGGGCTGGCATTTCTCTGAGCCTCAGCAACATCCAAAGAACCTTCTACTATGGTGGGAATGCTCATGTAGCCACTGTGGCTACAGAGCACTCGAACTGTGGCTAGTATGACCTTGAAACCAAAGTTTTCATTTTATTTAATTTATATGTAAAGAGCCTCATGTGACCAGTGATCTTCTAAGTCCAGTATGACTATAACTCCTTGCAGAATATGCTAAAAATACAGATCTCAGGCCCTACAGCTGGAGATTCTTGTTCCATAGAGTGAAAAAAGGCTAGGCATCTGCCTTTTTTTCCTTTTTCCTCCCCTGGATGTGGTCTCAAACCTGTGTCTACAGCTTTCAAAGGCTGTGAGTTAGTGACCTATGCTGTAGAGAATGTTAATGTTCTATAAAATATGACTTAATCTTAATTTAAATTTATTTTTATCCAGTCCTGAGTCTCGAACTCTGGTTCACAACTTTCATAGCCTACATCTTAGTCACCTGAGGCTGTGGGGGAGAGTGAAAAGGCATCTGCCTTTTGAACAAGTTTCCCAGCAGCCCTGAGGCTGGCCTTCCCAAAACAATGACCAGACTCGAAAGAGGGTAAGAGGCCATGTGTATGCTCCTAGTAGAGAGCACTGATGGCCTGGAGAGAAAGACAAGGACCGGGCCTGGGAGTTTGGAGGCCACAGGCTCACCCAACCGGGCTCCCACCTAGAAGTGAGGGGAAGCACTGACCTTGCCTCAACAGTTTGGACTGCAACAGCTATTCAGATCCTCTCAGGACCATGGCCAAGTCCTCTTACCATGTTTACCCCTGGCAAACTGGTTCCCCAGCTCACAGTTCCCAGCCAGAGCTCTACTGGGATCCTAAAGAAATACCATACCCAGTTCCATGTGATAACCCTCCACAGGTCACCTTCAAACTGGGGGTGAGGGTATTTGGTTAGGCTAGAATTCTTCCAAGACTCTAAGCATAATGACTACATGAATCTATGTTTTTGTAACTCTGTTCATTGCTCAAAGGGCACATTCTTGGTCCTTTCCGGGGGCTCTCTATTCTGACAAAAGACATCCCTGTTCTCCTAGCACTTTACATGCAAGAATGTTGGGAAGTTCCGGTCAGGATGGTGACCTGGTCCCATGACTAGAGATTTCACTTTCTTCTAAAGTGCCTGTGGAACATTCTCAAGGATAATCATTTGTTGAGATGCAAAACAAGTCTCACCAAATTTATAAAGGTTGAAATCATACCAAGTATCTTCTCTGGCCACAGTGATTAAAACTAGAAATCAACCACAAAAGAAAGCTGGAAGACCCCATGTTAATTAGAGACAAAACAATGTGCTTCCAAATGACTCTTGGGTAAAAGAGAAAATCAAAGAGGAACTTAAAAAATACTCAGAGACAACTGATAATGAAGACATGTGCTACCAAAATCTATGGGATAAAGCAAAAGCAGTACTAAGAGGGAAGTGCATTGTAATCCAGGCCTACCTCAAGAAACAAGAAAAATCGCAATCTTTCTTCTTTCTCTAGTTGTTTAAAATGTAGAAACCCTAAATTTTAAACAACTAGAGAAAGAAGAACGATTAAAACCAAAAATCACTGAAACACCGAAAGTTGATTCTTTGAAAAAATAAACAAAATTGACAAACCATTACCTAGATACATAAAGAGATAAAGAGAGAAAACTTGTACAACTAGAATCAGAAGTGAAAGGGGAGAAGTTATAATACATACCACAGAAGTGAAAAACATCCTAATAGACTACTATGAACAGTCCTATACCAACAAAGTAGATGACCTTGAGGACACGGACAGATTTCTAGAAAAATACAGTCTACCAAGACTAAACATGGAAAAATTGGAAATCCTGAACAGAACAAAAACAGCAAAGAAATTGAAAACAAAATTAAAAGTATCCCTAAAAATAAAAGACCAGGACCAGATGGCTTTTATAATGAGTTTTGCCAAACTTTCAGGGAAGAATTAATACCTATTCCTCTTAAACTCTTCCAAATTATTGAAAAATAAGGTACTCCAAATACTTTCGATGAGGCTAATATAACACTGATACCAACACTTGATAGGGTCATCATCAGCAAAGAAAATTATAGACCAAATCTCTAATGAACATAGATGCAAAAATTCTCAACAAAATATCAGCAAACTGAAACCAATCATACATCAGAAAGATCAACCATCATGATCAAGTGGTATATATCTCAGGGATGCAAGGATGGTTCAACATACATAAATCTATTCATGTAATACAGGATATCAATCAAGGAGAAAAATCACATGATCATATCAAAAGATGCAGAGAAAGCCTTTGACAAGATCCAACACACATTTATGATGAAAACCCTGCATAAAATGGGGACATAGGGTACATACCTCAACATAATAAAGGCCATATATGAAAGACCCACAGCCAGCATTATAGTCAATGGTGAAAAAATTGAAAGCATTTCCTTGAAGATCAGAAGCAAGGCAAGGCTGTTCACTCTCACCACTACTATTTAACATCATACAGGATGTCTTAGCCAGAGGAATTAGGCAAGAAAAGAGAAATGAAAGAAATCCAAATTGGAAAGGAAGAAGTAAAATGATCATTATTTGCAGATGACATTAATATAATATTTTATATATATATATATATATATATATATAATCCTAAGAACTCTGTAAAAAAAACTACTAGAACTAATCAATGAATACAGTAAAGTGACAGGCTATAAAATCAATTCACAAAAATCTGTTGTGTTCTTACATGCAAACAACATGCTAGAAGAAAACTACCATTTAAAATAGAAATAAAAAGAATCAAATATCTTGGATTTACTTAACAAAGGAGGTAAGAGATCTTTACAAAGAAAATTACAAGTCCTTCTTAAAAGAAGTAGAACAGAATACAAAGAGATTGAAAGATATCCTCCATTCATGGTTGAAAAGAATCAACAGCATTAAAACGGTCAACTTTCCTAAAGCGATAGACAGATTTAATGCAATCCCCATTAAAATCCCATAGGCTTATTTCCAGGAAATAGAACAAAAAATCTTAAAATTTGTATGGAACAACTAAAGACCCTGAATAGTCAAAGCAATTATGAGAAAAAGGAACAAATCTGGAGGGATTACGCTCCTAGACATTGAGCTATATTAGAAATCTATGGTTATGAAAACAGTATGGTACTGGAATAATAACAGAAGCACAGATCAGCGGAACAGAACTGAATCACCAAACACTGACCCACTCTCATACAGTTACTTAATCTATGGCAAAGGAGCCAAAAGCATACAATGGAGAAAGGAAAGTCCTTTAAATAAATGGTGTTGGGATAACTGGATAGCCACATGCAAAAGAATGAAGGTAGATCACTCTCTAACACCATTCACAAAAATTAACTCAAAATAAACTAGAGACTTAGACATTAGACTAGAAACCATAAAACTACTGGAAGACACTTAGGAAAGACATTCCATGACAAAAGCCTTAGAGAGGCTTTTGGGGACTCAACCAGCAACAAGGGAAACAAAAGAAAACAAACAAGTGAGAAGACATCAAACTAAAAAGATTCTTCACAGCAAAATAAAACAACACCAAAACAAAAAGACAAACCTACTAACTGGGAGAATATATTTGCATTTCATATATCTGAGAAGGGCTTAAAATCTAGAATACCCAAAGAACTCATAAAACTCAATAACAGATAAGTAAGCAATCCAATCAAAAACTGAGAAGAGGAATTGGAGAGACATTTTTCTATACAGGAAATACAGGTGGCCAACAGGCACATGAAAAGATGTGCTCCTCAAACGCAAATCAAAACAACAATGAGATACCACCTTACACCTGAGAGACTGGCTATTATCAAAGTCTGAAAACAACAAATGTTTCTATGGATGTGGAGAAAAGGGGACACTTTCACACTGCTGGTGGGAGTGCAAATTGGTATAACCCCTATGGAAACCAATATGGAGATTCCTCAAAAAGTTGAATATAGAAGTCCCACCTGATTCCTCCATCCCACTTCTGGGTGTTTACCAAAAGATACAAAACACTAATTCCCAGAGAGTTATCACCTCATGTTCATTACAGCCCTGTTCATAATGGCTAAGAACTGGAAACTGCCTAAGTGCCCAACATCAGATGAATGGATAAAGAAGATGTGGTAAATATATACAATGGAATTCAACACAGCCCTTAGAAGAGATGAAATCTTGTCATTTGAATCAACACGATGGATCTAGAGGAGGATTATGCTATGTGAAATAAGTCAAAAGAAGAAAGATAGATACCAGATGACCTCACTCATAGGTGGAATGTGAATAGACAAAGAAAAGGAACAGACAAAATAAAACTAACCTTTGGACACTTGGAATAGAACTGAGGTTACCTATAGGGACTGGGATGGTGGGGAGCGGGACAAGTGGTGGAGCCCACTGGACATTAGCGAAGAACACTTGGTGATTTGGGGAAGGCAGGATGTATTGCCATCAATCTGAGGAATGGGGAAACTACACATATGGAGATAGACACATCTGAGTTTATTTTGATGTGCAAAAATTAAAGTTACTGCAAAGTTTCTGTCCTTTACCTCCAATATGCAATTGCTCATCCTGTCCATTTCATCACTTCCTGAACATTTCTCAGCTGTCTACTCCTTTCTATGAATTCTCTCTTGGTTGGCACCAACACCCACTCATGTCCACAACACAGTAAGTAGACTCTTAAGACACACTCTGCTGAATCTTCACCTAAAGCTGGAAGGGTCTTTGAAAACTGGATTATTTTCATTTCACTGCCCTGGTTACAGACCTTTCTTCCCAGGGCACTACTTTCTTGTGAAAAATTACAGGATCTTTAGCAGGGAGTCCAAGTTCTGCCTGAATGGACTTTCGCTTCTCTTGCACTAGTATGTGCCCTTCATTTCTGAAATGCTTTAAAGCTCCTTCCTTCCCCCAGGTCCTTTACATGTGTTCTTCCTTCTCTCTGTGCCCTTACCTGACACACGTTGACACACAGCTTTAGCCTTCCTTCATGGGCTGGACCACATGCTGGTCTTCCTCAGCTCTTAGCTCCACTCTCAGGCATTGTTGATTTGTGATGCCCTGTTTAGTGTTGAGTTCCTTGAAGGCCCTTCATAAAAACCGGATTTTATCTTGCTTATGACTATCTCCAGGGCCACAGTGGCCGGTATTAAATGTTTGTGAATAAATGACTAAAGCAATAAGTGAGTTCCTTTATTTATTATTAATTTATTAACAATAATTTAAATTAATAAAGAGTTTGATAAAGATATTAGATTCCCAGGAGGGAAGCTGAGCAATAAAAATATGGAGCTAGACAGTAAGATATCTGAGTATGGCTTTGCCCTTATTAATTTAGTCAATTATTAGAAGCACCAGACAAATTAGAATTGGTGCTTTGAAAAGGTAGGTCAGGCTTTTAGTGCAAGAGTAGAAGTGAAAAGAAATCACAGTCTAGGCACAAAGACTTAAAAATTCTAATTCCCATGTATGTCAAGATTGTGAAATTAAGACCTTTCTAACAGGAACCCGAAGGCTTTGACTAATCCTTTCCAGCTCTTGTCAGAATTGAGATGTTTGGACTTATAGGTAAAGATTAGGCATAACCTGATCTCCAATAATTTAGGAAGTTTGAAACTGGGCATAATTACAGTGAAGCCAAGGGCATAACTGGCAAAATAAATAATACTATTGGATCCACAAGAATCCTGTTGAATCATTCAAACTTGATCATTCAAAATAACATGAGTTCTAATCTTTCACCACTAACTGTAAACAGAACTTTATTCTAGTTTGCAGATGAGGGCCCAGAGAAAATGAGTAGCTTGTTGTTGGCAGCAAACCTCAGTTTCAAAGTCTGGTCTCCTGACTCAAATTCTGTGTCCTTTCCAGAAGCTTACTTCTTGAACAGCTTCTCATGTCACCAGGAAAGACCTTTAACCTCCTGGTGACTCCCACATGAACTTGGCCCAGGTTGCTCATGGTTCATCATTCACTTGTTTGGTAAGTGCTTACCAAGTACCTGCAACCAACTGGGCTGTGGAAGGGGTTGGAGGAGAAAGTGGAGACACTGCCCCTGACCTTAAGGACATTTCCTATTGGTGGGAGAGGTCAGAAAGGTCCGCTAGTGGAGATAACAACATGGCCGGCAGCTCTCAGATACTGTGCTTGGAACAGGACAGGGGTCAGCACTCTGGATATGGCCTGAGCAGGGTCACCACAGAGCAAAAAAAATGTTCTCCCCAGCCTAGGGCCCACCATGAGCATGAGGCACACCCCCAGGTGACAGTCGCCTTAGAGCAGCCGCATAGCCCTAGGAGTTCATCTTGAGTTTGCAGATCGCAGTCATGAGCACGCCTAGTAAATTTTCTTCTGAACGTACAGTTTATTTATATTTTTTATTAATTCAAGCATAGGCCTTTACATTGATCCCCATTAAATCTCATCTTGTTAGTGTTGGCCCACTGATCCAAACTGATGAAATCTCCAGAATACAGATTCTGCTGTGCAGAGCACACTTGTGCCCCTCCAGCTCTATGTTGCCAAGAAATGTGATCCATGCACCTTTTATGTCTTCACAGGGATGGCTGACAAGACTGTGGGCCAAGACCAGGCCCTGACACAGCCCTCAGGCAGCAATCTGCATCCAGCTGTCCAGCATGGTTGGGGTCAACGTGAACAATGTATTTACCTCCTTTGGGTAGCTATTCAGTCAACCTCTAATTCATCCAGAGCTACCTTCATACTGGTTGTATCACTCCATCTCATATCATGATATTCTGATAGATGTTGTTCAGTGAATGTCTTCCCAAATGTTTGCACCCACATTGAATACATTCAAAATGCTCTTTTGGCTACTGTTCTAGCGTGAATATTAATTAGAGCTGCACCTTAAGAGATCTCTGGAATTATTCCAGACAGAATAAAAATCTGTGCCAAAGTTCTTCTAGCTCAGATACCTCAAATAGAAATTCAGTGGGCTGTGCACTTCCCAGAGTCACTGCACCCCTTCAGTGCTGGGCTGGGACTTGAAACAGGGTGCCTGGTGTGTTTGAGCCATGAGTGATCTACTGCCATCACTTTTAATTATCTGAAACTGGGAAAGCGGATGTCTAAGCTGGGCAGCCTGTTCAATAAAGCATTTTGATCACAGATGCAGTTGTGCAGAGCACCTGTTTGAGGAATGGCCTGAGCGTCATGGGGCCCCAGTAGAGTTATGGATGATATAAAGCCCGCCCCTGCGGCTCTGTGGGCAGAGAGCTGCGTTGTGAAAAATGCTTCTCCGGGGAAGCTTTGAGTTTCTTTAAACATTCTATTATGGCTATACAAACACAGGTTTTAAGTGAACAGTATCCGATCTTCGCACAAATTAAGGATGCTAGAAGACAAAGAAAATAGATTCCCAGAGACAGCTATTAAATAAAACTTCTGCTTCGTGAAGAATTGGTAACAAGGAAAAGTGTTCAAGTGGGGTTAAGTATGACCCCTTCCCTTTAGGCTGTGGCTCTGGCGGTTAAAGTGCTGAAGCCGCCTTTATTTTGGCTATGATTTCTAAAGAGGCTTTTGATTAAAAGAGATTTCTGGATATTTGAAGATCCATTATTCAATAGGTTGAGCTTTTTTAGACTTTTAAAAGTGGCTGGAGGTCTTTCTAAAAGCCACCACTTCCTTTTTATGAATAACGAACACTTCAGCTTTCTCCTTTTCAGCCATTTTTAAGAATTCACAGCAACCTTATGCAAAATGAAACAATTTCCTAACTTGAATGGTAATATTTTCTTGTTGTAGAACAACAGAGAAAGCAAATAGCTTCTATTCTCTTGCTACTCAGAAATGCATGTCTATGTTTGCATTTTAGAATAAAAACTAGAATGCCATGTAGCTAATATCTAAAATGCTATTTCCCCTGATTTTGTCATGAATTTTTCACAGTGATCAAGATCTCCAGAATCAAATTTAATTGCTATGTAGTACTTAATTTAATAGTGGAGTCATAATTTAATCAACCTCAACAAATCCCCTTAAACAACTTATGGTTCCCAGCAGCAGACATTGAGGCAGCGCTGGACCAGTTCACCTTCTGATGGTCAGCTCTCTGCTCTGCTGGTTGGGACGGGTGAAACGCTTTTCTTGCACTTTTACCTTTGGGTTCTTATTACTTCATCTGGATAAATTCTCTAATTGGATCTACTGGGCCAAAGACTATGCAAATCAAAGTTTCATTTTATACTGGATGACATATCATCTTTTGTGCCTGACAGCACTGAGTTAGTAGCATATAAACATTTCACTCTATTTATACAATTGCAGATTTTGTAGTATCCGTTGTCTCAAAAGTGAAGTCCCTATGGAACAGATGTGTAACCAGAGGAAGGAGGGGAGAAATGGAAGAAACATCTTTATTTATTTAGTTGTTCATAGCTTGGTTTTTCACCCCAGTTCCAGTTCTTGAACCTGGGTCCTTGGACTGCACATAGCATCTCAGGCATTTGAGCCAGAAGGGTGCATCCCCAAACTAAATACATGGGGAAATGCACTAGTATGATTGTAATGTTGGCATACTCTGGTTATTTTTTCAAAATGCTATTTTTAACAGAACAAATCTCCAAACTTGTTATAAGTAGAATAATTAAAATAAAACTAGAGAAAATCATAAGCATTTATTAAACACTTTCCAGATATTTTCTAAGAAATAGATCGACAGCGAAGTTGGGAAGAGAGAAATAAACCAAGAAGAGATCATTTTATGTTTTCAACATTTCTAACTTTGAGATTGTTTTGTGGAAGGTCCAGAATTAGAAGTGAGCAAATTAAGGCACCTTTTAAAATGATCTTTTATACAACTCAACCACTACTTAATAGTAAATGTGTATTTTACTATCTGCCTTAATGGAAGGTAAATCACTTTCAGAACAAGGCTATTAGGATACTCTACAGGCTCAGAGAACCAGATGGGCTCTAAGAAAAGCTTTTCTATATGGCAAAGTATGTCCATTATCAAACTAAATGAGGCCAGGTATCACATAGTACACAGACTACTAAAATACCAACTAGGAAGACAAAAGAATTAAAGCCTTGTTTATAAGAAAAAAATCCATATAAACATTCACCAATATATTAATCAGGATTGTACTTGGTAGTAGGGGTTCTTCTTTGGCTTTGTGTTTTGCTCTTTGTTTTCCCTACAGTTTTCAGTACTCTCTGCATTAGACACATGCAGAACAATAACTTAAGTTTTCATTAAGTCTATTTCTGTTCCTCTCCCTGCAGTCATGATGCCTTCTGAAAGGTTCAAGCTTGGACTCACACTGTTTGCACAGTTCTCCACCAGTCCAACGAGGAGAGCATCCCCAACAGAAGGCTTCCTGATCTGGCTGTCAGCCCTCAGGTCCCACTGAGGAATGCAGCACTACCAGAACCTTCATTTCTTTTGTTCTTTCAGAGAAGCCCTCATCTTATCCACTGAAATATTTTAAAAATCGAGCAAAAACGGCAGTGCACAGAACATCAAGCATCCCATGATGTTCTGGCATGAAAAAGAGAAAGGCCACGGGAATACTGACTTTGTCAAGCGAGATGTGTCAAAAGCAATAAGCAGGTTTCTTTTGGCTTCCTGATGATCAAACTGGGTACCCACACTTCTGCTTTAAGATCACCAAGTCCCAGAGAAAGCTAAAGCACATTGCTTTCTGTTTACTACAGCTTTTAACTCATTTAGTGGTGAGGGGCAAACGTGCAAGCAACACGAAGAGGCAGATTGCACATCCCAAAGAGCAGGCCATGTTGTTTTACATCTGTTTATTTAAAACCTATATTTACAGGTATCCATCTACCTGTCATCCATCCATCCATCAGCTATCTATCTACCTATGTTTTTAAATGGGTGTTGACCATGGGGTCAGCTACAGAATGGGAGAACTGGCTGTTGATGGTTTCCACTATTGATGTGCTTAGGCCTTCAAAATCAAAACTCAGCTACGGGTAGATGATTTAACGTGGAAACACGGAGTCGAATTTTTGTGACTTGGCTATCGCTGGCAGAACTCAACGGAGTGACGATGTTCCATCTACACCATCATTTCAACAACAACAAATCAGCATTTTGCTGATAGGTGAGAAATAGGAGCTAGTAGTTCTGTAAGAGAGAAACTCTTACAGAGTCAAGCAAGTATTTGGGGAATTGATTTATACCTTTAAATACAAATGGCTTATTAGGAGAGCTTGGTTCGAAGAGAAGAATAAGGGGTCCTTCAGATCCAAGGAACCCATGTGGGTAGCCAGAGAGGACAAAGGATCACAAGAGTGAGTGCTGGGTTTCGCTTATACCTTGGAGCAGTTTGCTACTGGAAGACACACAAAGCACGTAATAATATCCATGTGCTCCAGAAGGGAGAGTCATATCATTTTCTGGAAATTTATATAATTTTGCATAAAAAGTGGGGGGTTGCAATTTTTTAAATAAAAATATAAAATAAATACTTTATATCGCTGGAGACAAGTTCTGAAAAAGAAAATAAACTCTTCATATTTTGCAGGGAGAAAAGGAATTTCTATCCATTTGAAACTGCTTCTCCTTATATAACCCAGGAATTGCCACAACTCGAGTATTATGGAACACTGTTACTTGAACAGAACAGAGGACATTTAAATTCTATCCTTGAAAAACCAGGCTCTGAAAAAAGAAACATCAGAACTATGAGGAAAAACCTGCTGATTTAAAAATGCTCGTTTCTAGAGTGATACAATTCTTGATTTTTCCTTTGGATCATTTTTTTTTTTTTTAATTTCAGCCTGAAGTCCAAATTCGGATGATGAATCCAACATTTAACTTGTGTTTCTCTAGATGCCAACATAAATTACACAGCACATTTCAATCCGTGCTGTCCTAACATCCTCCCATCGTGCAATAAACAAGAATTAACGTGACTCACTCATTTCTTTCCAGGATTATGATCAGCTCTTTGCTTTCCAATTGTATTCGAAAATTCAGCACTGCTGGATGATTCTGAAAGATAAACAGAACAGTTGGTAAAAAAAAACATGTTATTTTGACTTGCCAATAACAGCATGTGCTCTGCAGACAGAGTCAATGGAGACCATTCTTGCATCCACCCTGAGACCCCAAGTGGAGGACACTAAGACAAGAGTCTGGAAAACAAATGTCCCACCCGGATGTCTCAGACATGTCTGCTTTCCCAGTCTTTACACGCCTTTCCTTTGACCACATACTACTGGGCGTCTTCTTGACCCTACCTCCCTTACCCAGAGTCAATGCTTCCTCAGTTTCCATATCTCTAAGAAGGACATCTTCATTTTCCAAACTGCTCATGACAGAAATCTGAAGTCCTCCTTGAGTCTCTTCTCCCTTACCAGTCCATCTAATTCATGAACAGATTCTACTGACAGGCACATCCTTGTGGCGCTAGGGGCTAAGACACTGGTATGTAGACTGTGTCAAGGTAAAGGACTCAGGCTTGAGACCCAAGGCCAAGGTGAAAAAGCAAAAGAACATAAAGAAATAAAGATGCTTCTTGGGTGGGAGGGAGCGAGAGAGGGAGGAAAGGATCCTTTTGACTCATCCTCCAAAACACACTACCACTGTCCAGGTCTTACATCTCTCCATCACACTCTGGTTCAAACCAGTCATCTCTCACTTGATTGCTGCAAAACCCTTCTAGCCTGGATCCTTCATTTCTCACTGTCATTCATTCCCCAATGGCAGTGTACCAACCAGATGTCAGATGAGTGCTCACTGCCTACACGCATAACACCAATAACATGGTAGTGGGTTTTAAGAAAAGAAAGGATTTGTTGTGGGTTAAATCTGGCATGGAGACAAGAGCCAATGTTCTGAAATCTGTCTCTCTAACCTGTGGTCAGGGCACACTTCTAAAGGCTTGAGGGATGAGGTTGTAGGGACTTGGTGACTGGCTGGCTTTGACTGGAGTGAGATTTGACCTCATTATAGGTTCAGGCTGAGGTCAGCTATGACACCTGCAACTCACTATGTGCAGTTTCCTCATTGCTTCTGTGTTTGATGGAAGCTGGGCAGTCCAGTCTGACAGCTGAGCTGATATGACGGGCAGAGAAGGGGTTAATTCAATGATGCCTTCTACATAAAGAAGGTTACATGCCCTTCTCAGCACAGTGCAGGAACTAAAGTTTCTTCATGACTTTAAACATGCCAAGTGGAGGATGGTTAGTCAACTCATGGAACTGGACTGCCACTCAGAACACCTGGCTCTTGCCATAAGCCAGGCATTCATGCTGCAAGGGGTTCAGCCTTGTTCAAACATCAATGCTCACATTAAATAAGGGCTGCTGACTCCAGATGTATTGGTTTTATCTGCCTTTATTTTGTAAGTTCTTTTGGCTTTATGCTTGTAGAAGAGATATAAAATAAGAAGCATGTACTTAGTTTTCTAATATTCCATGTTGGAAAAGCTTTATTCTAATTCCACAGTTCAAGAGACTATTTACCATACTGCATTTCAGCTAATCTATGAATGAACTAACCATTTTAAAAGAAGATGGGGAGCAAGCACCAATAGCCAACATTAAAATTAGTCAAAATGAAATAAAATATGAACAAAACCCATAACAAATGCTGCTCACATGAGCTTAGGGAAAATATTAAGACATACACGAACTCATGCCATCTTGCTGGGCTGGAAATATGAAGGCAAAAGGCACTGCACTTGCAGGCAGAGTTTTGTACATATTTCTGCAGTTTCTGTGTCTAATATGGCAGCCATTGTAAATGAATTGAATGCAATAAAATTTTTAATTCAGTTCATCAGCTGCACTGGACACTTTTGCAGGTTCACTAGCAACATGTACTTAGAGGCTACCACTATTGGACAGGGCAGATGTAGAGCGTTTGATCTTCACTCAAAGTTCAGAGAAGCTTCATTCTTCTTTACAAGTCATTGAGTCAATCACTGAGACCTCCAACTTGCATCATTCAATGGCAACCTGAGTAATAGACTAAACACTGGTGCTTTCCAAGGATAAAATTAGGTGCAAATGCAAGATTTCTTTCTATGCTTGAAGAAGGCGTGTCTCAGTTTTAATTGATGGGCGATACTATTTTTTAAGTAGTTACTTAAGCTTGAGAGTTAAGCTGGTGAATTTCTTATACATAAAAGGCTAAGTGTATTTTCTGTTTTAAACAGATCTTGTTAACGTATTCTTTCTAGCAAATGACTGCACAAACATCTTGTGATTTTAAGAAAACCACACTTCTTAATTGATGTACTTTGAAACCTTCTGGAATTTATAAGGAGTGCATGAATTTCTGAACTTTCAAACTTAATATTACTATTCCTAACCTATTCAACATTAAAAACTATCACTCATTTTGATTTAATGTAGTATGCAATAGTATTTGTAAACCGGGTATTTGTTTTCAAGTTCATGATGGGGATTTTTATCTAAATTTGCCTGTACTTTCTGACACTTGGATTTAATTACAAACATGTTCTAGCACATTCTCTCCAGGGTTGGGCAATTTGCACTCATTAAATATATTTTAGAAAAACAAGATTATTAATCATGTTAACAATAAAATGTTAGAACAGAAGGATGTCTCAATATTCTGTCAAGATGTGCCCAGTGTATGTATGCGAAATTGTATGTTTTACATTATGTGTGTATGTAAATATCTTAGCTACTTTAATTATAAATTATATTTGCCTAAGATATTGATATACATATTACTTTTCTAAGGAGACATCCTGGTAATTAATGTTTGTGAATAAAAACAAAATATTTGCAGCCACTTTTCTCCCCTAAATAACTGAGCTAGTTAAAGCATTAGCATTTGTACTAATTCCACGTATACATACAGAGGCTGTTATAACATTCCAATGCCAACATCTTTCAAATGAATACATTTTCCCCTCGGGAGGCAAAAAGATCTTTATCTATATATTTTAGTTGAGATCTGAATGGTACAGGAAAAATCAATGGAGAAGGAGAACAGAGAGCTATTTTAATTCAAAACCACTAATTGTATTAGATTTCTTAGTTTAAAAGAGTGCATCCATTCTGCTCTGTTGATCGTTGTACCTTGGAGATAATGAACTCGGACCGGTTACATAGAGCATTCCCCCTCTTTTTTATTTAAATGATATATTGATCACCCTAATGGAATTATGTCTTTTATTGAATGCTTTAAAAAACTGCATTTACTGAATAAATCCATTAAAAGCTAATCAATAGACCAGCAGTATTTTGACAGTTATCATAATTCTCTTTTTTAAAATGGGAAAAGGTCGTTCAAAAGAGTATATAAAATGTAGAGTACAATAGTCAAGAGTAACAATAAAATAATTGTCAGGATAGCTACCAGCCAGCTGAAAAGTAAAATATGACCAGAATCTTAGACGCCCTCGGAGTTCCTGTTCTAGGGCTTCTACAACAAAACTCCACAGATTGTGGGCTTTACACTCAGTTCCGAAAGCCAGAAGTCCACAATCAAGGCGGCAGTTTGGTTTGTCTCTCTTGGCTCGCAGAAGGTCCTTCCCACTGCATCCTCACCTGCTCTCTCCTCGGAGCCTGTCTGGGTCCTAACCTCCTGCTCACAGAAATATGGCAACCATATGGATTACGGCCTGCCCACATGAACTCATTTTACTTCCCTCGCTTCCTTAAAGGCCCAATCTCCAAATACACTCACATTCTGAGGCACTGGGGGGCTGGAATTTCAACACAGGAATGTTGAGGGGACACAATTCAACTTCTAACACCCCTTCATCCTAATTTCATTACAATCCTCTTGTCTCCATCAGAGGAACTACTATCCTAACTTTCTGTTCATCATTATCTTAATTTCCTCTACAGTTTTACCCCATGTACAGATTTCTAAACAATACACAGCTGACCCTGAAAAATACACAGGCTGGGACGCTGACCTCTTGCAGTTCAAAATTCACGTGTAACTTACACTTAGTCCTCTGTATCCATAGGTTCTGCAACTGCAGAATCAACCAACCAAGATCCATTGACTGAATTGGTACATGCAAAAGCCTTGGCTAGTGATGGGTGCTGGGAAAATCCTCCTTCCTCAGAGGTGCTTCAAGGACTTGATGAACAAACAAATCAACAGCAGACCAGTTTAGGAGAAAAAAACAAAATACAATGACATAGGTGTGGAGAGTTTGCATGACTGTAGAATCAGAGGTAAATGGGACAGACCAAGAGCCTAAACCCAGTGCTGAGGCCTGGGACAGGGGCCTGGGGTATCAGGGAGAGAGGAGGATCTACACATGAGGGGACTGATCATATGATGAAACCTTGCCTCTGGACCTTTTCCTGCTCAAAACAGTTTTGTTTGATAAGATTGTTTCTGGTGATGATTCTGTATCTAAGTAACTGGGCAGGACAACAGTTGTGGGGAGGTCTCCATTACCCTCTGGCTCTGCACACCAAGGTGACACGTGTTGATTGGGGAAAACCTGCTCTGGGTATCTCAGAAAGACCTAGAGGAGCAATTTGGAGGTGCGGGGGTCGGGGGTGCGCACAGATCTCACAACAGAAAAAATGTATGTATAAGTGAATCTGGATTATGCAGTTCAAACCCATGTTGTTCAAGAGTCATCTGTTTAGTTTTAAACATTATGTAAATAGCCTTATTTATATTCTTCTTTGACTAGACTGATTTCTTTGCTCTTATGTTTATTATTTGTATATGGCTTCATGTCACTTTAGTTCATTTTTTTCATTGCAATGTAGTATTCTATTAGTATTCCATTGTATGAAAAGATAGATCCCTTCTTCCACAGTTGAACATGTGTGTGTGTGTGTGTGTGTGTGTGTGTGTGTGTGTTTAATGTCTCCTATCCTTTGCTTTTTTGAGTAGAACTGCTATCAACACTCTCGTGCATATGTCCTCTATGTCCACATCTCTCCCGAGATGGAATCTCTGGGTGGTAGGGTCTGTACATACTCAGCTTTGTTAGGGATCTTTAAACTGTTTTCCAAAGTGCAGATGGGTTCCACTCCATCTGTTAGAGGATAAATGTTGCCATCACTCCACATCCTTCCTAGACAATTATCAATCTGCTGACTGTGACACTGTCTCATCAGGTCTGCAGCTTTGCCTCTTGCGTTAGCAGTGAGGACAACCATCTTCTCTTATGTTTATGGGATATTTGGTTTTCCTCTTCTGTGAAATACCTGCTAATGTTTTTGGATCATTCTGCTTTCCTCTTTCTCCCTCTCCCCTCTCCTTCCTCCTGCTCATCCTTGTGTCTTGTTCTCATTAATTGTTCATTCTTTCTGTAGTCTGAATGCTCATCCTTTGTCCATTATATTATCACAAGTATTTTCTTTCCATTTGTGGCTTCTCTTCACCCTGTTTAGGGTGTGTGTGGGTGAACAGAATATTTTAATACATTTTCATGAAGTCTTTCATGGTGTGTTTGGCAGGGGTGTGTGTTTGTCTATGTGTATATGTGTGTAAGCAACTTTTAAAATTCTTATCTATTCCAAGATTAAAAAAAAAAACTATATTGTCCTCTAAATGTTTCATCATTTTGTCTTTCATGTTTAAGTTTATCCAGGCTTAATGTTATGTCTGGTACCACGTAGGGTCCAATTTCACTTTTAAAGATATGGTAAACCAATCTCTCCGGGCCCCCTACTAAAAAGTCTGTCCTTTCTCTGTGCATCTGCAGCAGCCTGGGGAGGTCTGTCTGAGAGTTAATGTGTCTCCTGGTCTCCATGCTCCACTGCCACTTGCAGAGATCATTAGAGGTTTCGCTGATATTCAGCCAGGCAAGTATTCTCACTTTCACAGTCTCTTCATGCTGAGTTGTTCTTTTCTTCTAGCTGTTTGTTCATGTTGGTCAGTCCTCAGCTTCTGGTACAAGCATCTGTCTCTGCTCTCTAGCTGCTCTTAAAACCTCCCCTTTTCCTCCACAACTGAGCAGACTCACTATAATATGCCTGGATGTGGATTTCTTCTTATTTGTCCTCCTTGTGAGAAGGAATGTTCCCTTCCTCAACTCTTCCTTGGATGGATTTATTTCTCATCCACCATATACTTACCTTCCTCCAGCAGTGACCAATGGCCAAGGGCAGGTTGGAGAAAGCAGGTGGGTGACTTGGCATTGGGTACCATGCAGGCAAGAGCAACTCAAGGTCAGAAGGAGAATGCAAATGGAGGTGAAGCTGTCAGGTATATGGCTGGGCAGGTAGAGCTAGCAGGCACTCACCCCAAAGTGACATGGATCTGGGTAGCACTGGGGCCAGGGGGAGTTAGCATCCTGCAAAGAACAGAGCCTTCTTAAGGGAGGTTGAGCAAGAGGGAAGCAAAGAGATGTGAGAGGGAGAGTCATTAGACCTTGGAGATAAGTTCCCTTCAGCAAAGGTGACAAAGAACAAGAGGATAACATGGAAATGTCCTACAGTTCCTGATTCCTCCAGAATCATAAGAACTATATTATTTAAATTTTAAAGGAAAAATAAGTAAATGCATTTTTCTTTTTATATTGTCTCTAAAGCTATGAGGCATTTCTATTTATTGATATCCATGTCTACCTATATGCACATGTGTGTCTATGTCTGTGTGCTTGTGTGTAATCCTATAACACAAACTCAGCTGATGTCCCAGTTTCTCATAGGGTTTTTCATAAAATAACTCTTGCTGTTTTTACTTCTATTCTACCCCCACTTCTGTCCAGGACCGAGAGCTAAACACCCCCATGTTGGGGCTTGTGGGCTGAAAGATAAATTTCAAGACTCTTCTCCCCAGGACAGAAGTTCTGTGGTTGGGCCAGCTCATCACACAGACATGGTGTGAAGTCCTCCCAGGGTCCATGTCACTCCCTCATGGAAATGCGTCTGGGCCCAGCTCCCCGGTGGCTTGTCCAGGTCTGTGAAATTAGGTGCCACCGGGGACTGGGTGCCTATCAGAGCCTCAGTGACCCTGTGCCCCTTGTAAGCTCTCCCACAGTGCACTTGACCAGCACATCCTGCTTACTGGATGTAGAACAAATATTGAAAAAGTGACATTAATTAGCTACGGTTTTGTTTATTATTTTCTTAGCAGTAGTCATGCTCTGCTGCCTTCAATTTGTGTGCTTGAGAGCTCACCCAAACTTGAATTTAAATTATTTCATGCATAATGGGTGCCATAAACGTAACTCTTGGTGGATGCAGGGATGCTTATGACCTTTATTCTTCTGATGGAGGGACTGATCCACAGCTTCATCTCCCTGATGTGTCTCTGTCCTTAAAGAGCCAATTTCCGGTGACTTAGGAAAATCGGAACCTGATCATGAAGTTGAAATGAGGTGGCAGTGAGCCACCTGAAGGAAGAGAATGGTGTTTCAAACACCAAGCTGTAGGGTCAATAGCCAAGTCCACCCCCATCATGACTCCAGGTTGTCCTTTCCGAAACAATGGTCAGTGTTGAGCCTAAGTCATTCATCTCCACCGTCAATACTGGAAGCTCAGAAGAATCTAATTCTTCATGCAGAACAACGATATGAAAATATTGCATTCAAGGGACTCTGAAATAACTAGGTCCCTCTCCAGCACTAAATAAATGCTTCAGACTGCAGCCTTGGCATTCACAGGGCACAGGGGAGTCATTTATTGCTATGAATATTTAAAGGCAATCTTGATTACTGCTTTAATATTAGTGCTAGTTCCATGGCCAGGAAGAGCTGTGCACTGTGGAACTTCGAGAGGAAAAAATTGAATTCACTGCACACAGTAAGGAAGGATGGCACTGAAGCACCAGAATGGGGTGCCTTTGAATTATGACATAAATAATGTTGATGCTTATTCATGAGTTATTTATAATTATTTCTGATGTAAAACTGACATTGGCAAACAACCTGCTCAAATGTACAGGTTGGCATGTAGAATCCTCAGGTCAAGGTTATTTTTGAAAGAATATAGTTTATAAATTGTCTTTTCAGTCAAAATATTATATCTTCTGCACGGACTCTTCTTACTGAAAGTCTGGGGTATAACAGGCTTATAGATTTCCAGCCCACTTCTCTCATCCCACCATGAAAAGGTACGATCTCATCACATTGAGCTTACATAATGCTCTTAGTTCAAGTTCTTTGTCCCATTGCCATGGGTGTGATCTCCAATGCTTAGATGTGCAGCAGACACTTTAGATTTTCATCTTAGATTACTGTGGCTCTGGCCAGAGCATCTGAGAGCTGTACGTATTCCTGGAAATATAGCCATCTCCCCAGTTTCCCCCGAATTTGTGTGCTCTAGGATCCAGCTGTTCATGCCCAGGGACCCTTGGGGGACAATGGCCAGTTCTGGAGCAGATAAAGCAATCTGCTCCTCCTGGAGCTCACATTGGGTTGCAAGAAAGTGACAACATGACTTAAAGAAAGTACTAAAAAGTTATATGTTGCAGGTTTCCTCCAACTTAACATAGCTGACCTCAATTTTTATTTTATACCCCTCCATACCCCAAACCCATTAAAAAGGGGAAATTGTGGGAAATCCATGCCAGTTCTCCATGCAAGCTCCCCAGCTTAGAAACAATGCTTTTTCTTAAAATCCCTCAGTGATGACCCATTGTATATGGAATATTCATGGCCTTCATGCCATGAAGGGTCTCAGCTCTTGACCTTGACCTTGGCATGAGTCATCCTCCTGCTTGCTCACCAAGCCCCCAATGCACAAAGACCCTCTGACAGAAGGTCCTGCAGGATTCTTTGTTCCTTCACCTCCAGGTTTCAGCCTGGATGTCATCCTGTCGGAGTTGCTCGGGCCTGCTCAGGGCACTCTGCTCCCAACAAAAGTCATTACTGTGGTCGCTTGGTGTGGTTTTACTTTTACTAACCATCTACTTCCATAATAAAATGAAACTTCATGGGAGCAGATTTTTTTGCCTTATTCCATGTTCTACTCCCGACACCCAGAACAGGGCCACCAGAGACTTCTGTGATGACAGAGAGCAGGTGCCAGGTGGCAGGAGCACGGGCTGTTGGGGCAGAAAGACCCAGAGCGATGAATATCCCCTCAGGGCCTTGAAGTTGGGTCTGTGACGTGTCTGTCTCCCGTTCATGGTGAGCGTGGAACAGCCTTGGACACAGCTGCTGTCTGTTCAGAGACCAGGAGACTGGGCTACTGGGAGCTGAGCTCTCCAGGTCCTGGTGCCGGGTGAAAGCCACAGTGGGCCCTTCCGGCTGACTCCCTCCTGGCACCCCGGGTCTCTAAAACGTGTTCCTCTTCAGTTTCTCTGGATTTCCATGATGAAGAATAAGAAACAGGAACAGAGCAGAGAGCCACCAGGGACAGCAGGAAGGGCAGGGTGTGACCAAACAAAAATCAATGTGAAAAACAAGTAGGGCCTAGAAACCAGAGCCATGGGGCAAAGGACTGTGGAGGAGAATCACAGTATGAAGTGCTCACAGGTTTGACCTGCCGCTTAATGGTTTTACTTGCCCTAGGTTTGGGACTGAACCCTGAGCAATGTGTGACAACATGGCTTGGGAGCTGGACCACATGGTGGCATGATGTCCTGGGAACTGGACTGTTTGAGGACAGGATGGCACTAGGGCTGGACTACGGTGATATGATGTCTTAGGGGCTACACTTTGGTAACATGGTGATCTGGGGCTCTACCATGTAGTGACATGATGACCTAGGGCTACACCAAGTGGCAACATGAAGGCCTTAGGGTTGGACTACGTGGTGACATGATGACTTAGAAGCTGAACCATGTTTGACATGGTGGCCTGTGACTAGACCATTGTGATATGATGCTACTGAAATTGGCCTCTGATGAGAGCAGAGCTGACACCAGACCCCAGCAGGTGATGGCTTTGTCCTGACTTCTGTTGCCATTCCATGTCCTCTTCTGCTTTCAGACATCCTTCTTAGCAGGAAAGGAAACAAACCCATCCACCCGGCTAGCTGCCTGCTAATAGCTCAGGACAGGAGAATGCGAGATTAGGAGCCACTGGCTAAGATGGGAATTCCCTAGGAAGCGCCAATCAATTGGCTCATAAGATCACCAACCCCTTGCACCCAGCCACCAATGCACCCACCAGGTTCTGGCCCCTGGTGAATGTCTGGGGTCCATGTGACCTGTGCCCACTGCAGCTCTGGCAGGAGACAAAGAATGCTATCCTGGGAGGTTGGCCTGAGCTCGGTGCCAGGAACCAGGTGTATCCTCAGCTCCTTTCATCAGCCCCCAACAAAGACACTGAGCCACATCTGAAGTTGGAAGTTCATAAATATTTAACAATTCCTCCTCCTTTGACTGCAAAGAACATCATTCTATGTGATAAAGAACTGTTTCATTTCATCTGAGTGGAAGCGCGGTGTTTTTCCATTTAGGAGGCTGCACAGGGAGGGCTTCATGCTACAGATCTGACCACAGATGACTAGATGGAACCACCAGACACTTACTTAACTCTGCTGAGTGTCAGGTTCCTTACCAGGAAAATGCGGGTACCATGACTTTGCTGTCAATGTGGTTGGCAGAATAATGGGGTCCCAAAATGCTCTCGTATGAATGCCTGGAATCTGTGAATAGGACTAACTTGGAAAAAGGGACTTTGCAGATGGGATTAAGGGTAAGGGCCTTCTGACAGGGAGATGATCCTAGGTTTTGTGGAGGGGCACAGTTAACTGCGAGCGTCCTTAAAAACAGAGAACCTTCCAACACTGGGGTCTGAGAGATAGGGCATAAGAAGGACTTGGTTCATGCTGCCTGCTTTGAATTTGGAACCAGAGAGCTGTAAGCCAAGGGAGACAACCATTTCTAGAAGCTGTAACAGTCCTCTACTAATTGTCAGCAAGGGCACAGGCACTCGGTCCTATGACCTCAAAGAGCTGAATTCTGCCAACATCTCAAATGAGCAGGAAACAAGTCCTCCTTAGCGCTGCCACCACAGAAGGCAGCCTGGGGACACGTTGGTTTTAACCTGGTAAGGTTCAGAGTCGAGACCCCACTAAGCCACCGGACTTCTGAAGAAGTCTGAGGTCAGAAAGTGTCCGGTTTTAAGCCACTATCCCTTGTTACAGCAGTGGGAGAAGGTGAATAAAATCAGGGAGTTGCCACGAGATTCAAACAATGAAATATTTGCTTGAAAACCATGGCCCAGGATAAGAAGAAAATGTGCCTTCACTACGGAAACGCAATCCCAAATGAAAATGCTCTTCACAGTCCGACAATGATGAAAGACCACTTTGCTGAGTATTTATGGCTATTTACCCCGATTGTAACCCTCTTGTGCTTTTTTGCTCTTAGATCTAAATGGGCAATTTATACTAGGGTGTTTTCTAAGAGTTGACAAGTTTTCAAGGAGGAATATTAGATATTCAATAACTGGGGTCTACTGATGGGTCAGGCACCAGGCCAGTCCCCAAGGACATCTGGGAAACACCTTGGCTTAGATACCTGTGGGCATTCTAGAAGAAGACAGAAGGTTCTGGAAAACAAGTGTGGGGGCAACACATCTATGCGACTGTACCTCAATTCTAAGTGAAATATTCTAAATGTAGTACTTTCTCAGACTTGCTTGCTGACATAGTCAGAGGCATTCTGATCCTAGGGAGGAGCACCGAGAATGGCTTTTTGTAATGATTTGTCCAAACTTACAAGACACCGCCATAAAATAACATGTACTGTGTTTATTCACCAGAAAGCTGGGTTTTCAATCCAAAGTTCATTTATCTAATTAATTTGCTGTCTGGAAACATTCACGTACATTTTTTTTCTACAACACCATTTCAAAACTGTCAGTCAGAAGAAGTTAATAGCCGAAGTTACTAGTTTGTTTGCACGCAAGCTGTCTTCTAGAGAGAATATCCCATTCACATGTTGACAAAGGGCCATTTATAAAGCATCACTGTAATCTCTTTCAAATAAACATTAGCAGAATATAATAAGACCTTTAAAAAGTAATCCTGCCATCGATCACAGAGGCACTGCCAAGTCATTATGCACTAAGTGAAATCTAGTGCAAACACGCTCTTCTATTACAAACAGAATTACAGCTATTTGCTAACTTTTTCTAAGAAGCACGCTAATTGCTCCAGGAACACCCATGCTACAAAACTTCACCGAGATCTCTGAGAATGCGGACTTCCCCTCAGACAGAGAGTGGGGACCAGCTCCCCCAGCCTGTGGCTGTCACACTGTTTCTTGGAATGTTTGAAATCAGGAGGGAGAAAGCATAGAACAAGGGCAGCGGGTGGGACTGGAGGAGAAACCCCACATGGAGTTAGGAGGATGGAGCCCTGGGAGAAGGTCCCTCTGGGTGGATGGATGCAGCTCTGGGATTGAAGACTCTAGAGGAGTCAGTGGAGGATGCCAGTGGCCTCTTGGACCTCCCGTGGGGCCCTGACTCCACAAGGCTCACGGGACTACACACCCCTTGAGGAAAGAGTTTTCCATCTTCAACCTAGCTCGTCTGGGACAAAGAGGTCTCCCATAAGTATACTTTGCTGGACGAAAACTCGGGTTCAACTCTTTTCCTGTTAGGATATTAGGAAAATCAACCATCAAAAATCTGGTGCCATTTATGACAAACGTTCTCCTGTACATAGAGGAAAATCTCTACCTCTGACCTTCCACTTGAGCCTAATGTGGAGGGGGAAAATGTCCTACCTGACCTGGCCAGCACATACCTTAACAGGCCCTCAGGTGCCTCAGGGTTCAAACCTCACCCTGTTTCACATCGGCCACAGTCCCCAAGCACATTCCTTATCCACAACCCTTCTGTCCCCTGCTGTCATTGACACTCTCTTGGGCCTCTCTCTGACCCTCTTTGGATTCTTTGCTCTCTCATGTCCCACGTTCATGAGTAGTAAAGCTCTGTGGACTCTCCTCTAGTGTCTAGAATTCTTTTCTTCCCTGATGACCGGGCTACCTCCCGGCTCTCCTCTGGCCGCCCCTCTCCAGCAGCCTACACACATTCCCTGGACTGTTCTCTGAATGCAGGGCTCCATCATGGGGATGAGACAGAGATTCTTTAGCATCTCATGCAGCTCAGTTTGTCCTCTCTCCTCCTCCCCCAGTCAGCGCTCTAGTGCCGGTGGACATTTTGTGTGAAGGGCAAGATGACGTATTTTAAGTTTTGTGGTCCATGTGATCCCTGCCATGAGCCCTCAACAATCCCATTGGAGCACAAGAGCAGTCACAGACAGCCCACAAATGAGAGTGACGGCGTGCTGACCAAACCTTATTGATGGACACTGAACATGGAATTCCATATAATTTTATTTATCATGAAATATTTCTCTTCTTTTGATTTTCCCCACCCCTTTCAAAATGTAAAAAATATTCTTAAACTTGAGCAAGCATCAAAATCACCAGAAGGAATGGTTGAAAGAAATGCTAGGGCTCACGATAGCATTTCTGGTTCAGTAGGTCTGGGATGGGACCTGGACATTCGCAATTCTAGAAAGTTCCCAGGTGATGCTGACGCTGCCAGTCCAAGGACAACCTGCTAGACCAAGGTTCACAGGGTGACATGGGATTTTTTTTCAGCCTGCTGCTGTCATTGGTTTGACTCCAAAGGGCATGACATCCAGTGCCCAAATCCATTTGATTTGGCTGCTAACATCTGAGAGGCAAGAGAAATCTCAGGAATGAGAGAAAAGACCTGCATATGAAGGTCAAAGGGCAAAGGTTATCATCTTCTGCCTGCCCTGCCTCACCTGTTTATAATACCAGCCTTGCTCCTAGGGGATTTGAATTCACAGTCTCTGGTCTACAGTTAACTGTGGCCTCGTAAATATGTGTGGAAGGAATAAATGGGCATCCTTTTCTTTCTCCTGCCTTCTGTCTACTTCCTGACCTATTCTTCATCTCCTAAGGGCCCTGAGATGCTCATGACCTCAGGAGTCCACCTTGATACTCAGGTAAAACTGTCCTCTCCTCTCTCTGTCCTTTAAATTACACATATTCCCATGGTCTACCTGGAATGCATTATTTCTCTCTATGTCTCTACTGTCACCAGGCTACAAGTTCCTTGAAGCCTTAGCCAGCGTGGAGAATCCATCAAAATGCCTTGGGCTCAGCTTTCTTGTACATACATCCAAAATATAAAATCAGTGCTCATGGATTTGATGAATTTGATTGATGTATTAAAAAATTATGCTCATTCATTCCTCTGTAAAATATTTACATGCCAGATATAGTACAAAGTCTACCCTGCTATCCAATTTGACCTTCCCTATAAAGTTTAAAGCCATGAAAATATCTTACTATACTGAACACATGACAATACTAGCTACTTTATTATTATACTGTGTTGACAAAGCTAGGTAGTTTAAATTCCCACTTCAGAGACAATTTTCAGACCAGTAGAGAATATCTACTCTTTGCTGAGAACAAAGATGAAATGATCAGAAATGTGTGATTAGCAAATTGTTAGCCTCTCTGGAGTCTTCCTGGATTTGCTCACCTTAAACTAAACCATAAGAATGTAAATGCAGGTACAACCTGTAAATGCTGGTGTTCTAGTGGGTAAGTCCCCATCTTCCAGCCAGCACAGTTTACATACATCCTGAAGACCCATGCTTGTGACCCGGGTCAGAGCAATAACCAAGATGAGTCACTAAATAAAATAAATAAAATGCTTCCTCCTCCTCTCTTTTCCTGCCTGCCTACCCGCCTTCTATCTTGCTTGTGTCTCTCCTTTTTAAAAAAAAAAAAGAGTGCAAATGCTGTAAAAAGCATTGAAAAGACCTCTGCGGAGCTGTAGTGTTTCCACTAAGATGATTCTGGCCGCCTCCAAGTGGCCCAAAGAATAAGCTCATGACCCCTGCTCTGCCTGTGTGTCCTCCTTGCAGGCAGTCCCTGGCTTTGTCCCTGGCTTTGCCCCTGGGAGGCCGCAAAAGTGTCAGGGGCCTCCTGGCTTCCTGGGAAAAAGAAAGGGTGGCTCCATTCTTTTTAACAGCTATGCAAAACTGGACAAGTAATCAATCTAGCTGGATTTTTAAACTAAGTAATGTTGATTTGACAAAAGGCACAACAGCGAAGAGACAAGACAGCTAACAGATGCAGTGTGTGGACATGAATAATTTATAACTGACCAATAAGGTTTTTATCCAATGAAAATAAAAATTCCATTATTTTCTACATAAAATGTCATACAAGGAGAACTGAAATCCTTCTGAAAAGCCTTTTATTTGTAACACTTTCAAAGAGAATCACTCAGAAAAGATTTCCGATGATTCACTAGCTAGAAGACATTTTGTATAAACAATTGTGTATGTGTCTATGGATTTTTTCCTTAAGTAGAAAGCAGGATCTTCCTTAAAGGTACATTGAAATAAGGAAATATATACTCTGTTGTATGGATATCATGTTTAAAGTGAGCATTTCCATGCACATTATTTATTTATAGAAAATTCAGGCTTAGTGAAAGACAAAATGTAGTGATCGGTTAAGACCATTAATAGCTTTATCCTAAATAAAAACTCAATTTTCATTATAGCTCTCTCTCCTTCCCCCAAATAAATAAGGATCATACAGATGTAGGGTCAAATCCAAGCTTCATGACTTACTACCTCTGTGACTTAGTCACTCTTAGCCTCTCTGAGCAAGCCCCTGTGCCCTAGCTTGTAAATCATCAGGACTAAATGGCATGGTTTATATCAGTGCTTAGACCAGGGAGCCACTTAATATGATTGACAGTGAGGATTACATCACGCTGCCTTTGGTTTAATCATACCTCTGTTCCTCTCATCTAAGAATATGTTTTCTCCCTCTAGTCCAGCAAAATATTCCCATTCATATAATCTAGTTTCCACTTTGCTATAAACCATACCATCTTATTCCCACAATACATTTATACAGACATATTTATTTGTTGCTCTATTGGAATTGTTGAAAAAAAGATTTACACTTAAGAGCCTCTTCCAACCGGTCTATCATAGTTTTTGAATAAGAAAAGAAAGGTTAATAAATTCCTTCTCAAATCTAGGGCACTCTTGTCCTTCATCACAAATGCACTCATGCTTCCTGTTCCCTTTAAACTGTGCATGTTTTTGTTTGTGTTTTGTCAGCCACAAAGAAAACCGAACAGCACCAAACCAAATCATGGGATGTGGAATGGGCAGGGACAAGCCAATCTCGTGTCATCTGACAATCACAGCTAAGACTAAAGTCCTTTGATGAAGCTTTGAACAACAAGGAAACACATGCAAACTCCAGGGGTAAATCATGCACGTATAAACCTTGTCTGCTAGAAAGAATTCAAACTCCTAGCAGGTAGATTTCATGAAAAGTGGTAGATAGAGGAAACAAGACTCATGTCCATCCCATTCTGTGGGGACCATCAGGAAATACATGTCAAAACATTTTAAAAAATAAAATGTGTTTGCTTTTTATTTTTAAATATCCTGGCAAAAGAACACCACTTTCAAGATTATGCCATCTCATCATGCCTTCATCAAAATGCAGCCCTGTTCCTTACTGGTTCCCACATGGTATTATTACGGACTACTCACCATTCTGGCACTTTGCTCTGGATCTGTCCGATGGATCAGGTTCTTAAAGTGCAGCCATGTTTGGCATATTTCAGATATGAGTCCTCTTATTTCAAGTTTGGTGAGACTCCTTATCCTACTCAATCTGTACCTTCAAAGTCTATAAATTTGATCCAGGACTGCATTCATTTGTCTCCTACTATAATTCTCAGCTCTTTATTCTATCACTATTACACCAGATAACGCCCATCCTAGAGCCACTTTATTATTTTTTATTGAACTGTAGGCTTTTCATTTTACTTACTGATATATTTTAGGAGATCTGACCCATAGTTTCAACTTACTGAGAACATATAAAACCGTAACTCTTTTGGTCAGCTTGATATTGTGCCAGGCTTATTAAAGTACCATCACTGGTGTTGAAGAAATGGACACTTTTATGCACAGCTGGTACAAGTATAAACGAGTATGGAATTCTACAAGGCAATCTATAAAGTGTTATCACACTCCTAAAATGCACGTATCTTTGATTCAACAATCCTACTTCCAAGAATTAATTGAAAGGAAGTAGTCAGAAGAGCATACACAGATATAAGTAGAGAGACCTATAGCACCATTCATACTGAAAAGTCAGAGCACAGCCATATGTCCACCCTAAGAGTGTGGCTCAAAAATGACACAGAAACCATATAATACGATATTACATAGTAATTAAATTGATGCTACAAGAATGGAGGAATTCTGCTTCTGGTAATGACAGTCTGATTAATTCAGATTCAGAAAATTAATTCAGAAAAGCAGGGGGAAGTACACAAAAATTCTATTGGAAGGCAATGTAGAGTTTCCAAAACAGTGAAGAAGTATGGGGCCATGATGCAGGTAAGGAAGGAAACCCAGACTTGGAGGTTAATTTTCCTACTAGGCTCATCTACAAATACTAGAAGAGGGTATGGAGAGGCTTAAAATTTCATCAGAATTTTTAAAGGACTCACAGGGCTGAGATCCAATTGAATATAAGAGTTTGGAAAGAGGTGGTGCTGATAATCTCTCACTCCAGACTTTGGATTGGGATCTTGAAATGCCATTCCCTGGGAAACAGAGTTAATCAGAAATAGATTCATTCTCTTAGAGACAGAATTGAGCTCAGTCCCTGGTCACAAGTAACCCTAACCAAGGCACTGCTATATAGCATCAGTATATTAAACTATTTTTAAGATTTTCATACACAATGTCTGACATTCAAAAAATAACCAGAAATAAGGAGACACCAAGAAATGAGACTAACATGCAAGAAAAACACTACACAGAGAAAGTGACCAATAGGGAATCGAGTTCCAGCGGATAACACAAACAGGCTTTAAAATAAGCATGCTTAATATGTTCAAGGAGCCAAAACATTTTTAGCAAAGAACAATAACTACAAGGAGATGCTAAGACTCATTAAATAGGTTCAACAGCAGTTTAGATACAGATGAAGAGAGAAACAGTAAAAAGGAAAATAGGTCTAAAGAAAATATGCAGGACTAAAGGATAGAGACAAAAGGGGATTGTGACCCTAAGGCGAGCCATAGGAATAAAGTCAAAATGAATAAATAAATAATAATGTTTCTTCCTCCTCTCTCATTCTTCCTTCTTTCTTGCCTGCCTGACTGCCTTTCTCTTAAAAAAAGAGAGAGAGAAAAAGAAGGGAAATTTATCAAAGAGCCTGAGACATATGGGATATAGTGAAAGGTCTATATATGTACAATCAGAGACACAGAAAAGGAGACAAGGAAAAACACAGCAGCAGCAATAGTTGAAGAGAAAATAAGTAGAAATTCCAAAAATGGCAAAAGACATTAAGACTCACATTTAAAAATACAATTAATCCCAAGCACTATAAATAAAAAGAAATATACTTAAACCTAAAATAGTAAAACATCTTAAAAATAGAGATGAATAAAAAATACAGTGTCTTCAAAGGAGCAACAATAATTATAATAATTATTATATAATTTTTCTAATTATTATGTTATTATATAATTATATTATATAATTATTCTAATAATAATTATTATTAGAAGATATCACAGAAAACAATGAAAGATATCACAATGCTTAAAGAAAATCATTTCCACCTATAAATCCAACAAAATATTCTTCAAATTTGAAGGCGAAATAATATTTTCAGAGAGAACAAAAGGAAGTGACTCATAAGCAACAGATGGTCTCAGTGGGCTTTTCTTTAGGCAAAAGGTAAATTACCCTTGACCGTTACCTGGAAATGCAGAGAGGATGAAAAGATAGGAATCACACATGGGAGCCTCTGAATGAATATTAAAGCCATTGTAGGGGCATGGAGGAAATTCCCCTTATTGCTCTGGTTTCTTCTCAGGCTGGTAAAGCAATCAAGTGAGGATCAGACAGATTAGTAGGAGAAAAGAATACATTTGATTCACATGTATGGAAAATCTACATAGATGTAAATTATGTAACACATGGAGGCAAAACAAGGGTGTACATCCTAAGCTAAAGAATGGGATAGGGTTCTGGAACTTCAAGGACAGAGGCCGGGGACTCATGAAAAACAAACAAATCAGATGTTCTACAATTGCATGTTTGCCCTATTGATAGGTTTCTCTGATGGAAAGATCATTTCTGGAGACAACACTAATCTGGGCAATACCCACTTTTAATTCTTCTAAGCAAAGGAGTGGTGATGGTGGTAATCATTTCTCCTAAACTGCAGGTCTTAGGAAGGCCTGTTCTGAGCATCTTGGGGAGTCCCACCCTTCAGGATGACAAAGTAATATTAAGGAAAGAGGGAGCAAATACAACCCAATGGGAGAGTGTGTAACAGTCTAAACGTAGCCCATATCCATTTTCAATGCTTTCATGTCCAATGACATGTTTTTGAACTGTTAGAAGAAGGTCCCATGACCCCAGACCTTGATGTTTCTGCCTGGAACTTGAGACATGAGAGAAATAGCCCCAATTTCTTCTGATTGCAGCAATTTCTTCATTTTTACCTCCTTATTCAACAAATCTGTTGGATATCTGTTATGTGCCAGGCACTGGGCAGGGTCTTAGGATGACAGAGATGAAAACACCCATTTTATAGGTGAAGAGGAAAATGCAGGGAGTGGAAGTAACTTACCCAAAGTTGCTGGCTCCTAGGTGATAGTTGCCCTCCAGACCCGGGCTTGCCATGGACTTTGTACTAAGCAACCCTGGTTCCCAATAAGAAACAACACACCTATGAAAGCTCGGCTCAAACGGTCCAGTTAGTTTCTCTTTTACACTGTTTTCTTAACATTACTGCTTAGTTCTTTTCTCTCATATCCCAACATTAATGTCACATCTTCAAATTACTCCCTTTAACTCTCTCTTATTCTCCATACCTTTGTAACATAAGGTATCTTGAATTCATTCATAAAACATGCACTCTTCTTTTCTTAAAAGGTCAACATGCTGCATTCAGCAGTTAGAAGATTCTCACTAGACTCTCCACCATTTAATACTACAAATCATACACAGCTGTTTTCCCATCTTGATCAAGAGCCAGGGTCAGGGTCTAAGCTGAAGTCCACAGTGACCCAAGAGACAAGGAAGGAGACTGTTGCTTCCCTCACCAGCCCCATCTCAGCTAAGGCCAGTGCACCACGACCCAGTAATTCCAGAGGGCAGAAGACCAGGACTGATACCCCCAGTGAGGCTCCTTCCTTCTTCCCATTTCCAAATTCAGTGCCTCCGAGCTGAGAGCTAGCCCGTTAACTCGGGCAATAACTTCTGCATACATCCGTACTACAACTTAGCAGTGTGGAGGGAAAACTTCTTTCTAGAGGCAATGATCAAGTACAGACAGGGCTCCATACAATTTATAGTCAAAACACATTTTTAGAACACGGAAATGCTGCTTCAACATTTCTGCTATTGATATAAGACTCGGTTTATTTTTTTGCAGAACTTATTCACATCGAACCTCACATTTTGTATTAATAGGAAACTGACCAACTGGAGAATAAAATTTTAAACAGAAAAAGAAAAATAACCTTTACAACCCTGATGTAAAAACCGACATAGGTTGAGTGTATAATTCTTTCCACAACCCACAGATTAAGTGCTGCTCCTATACAAACATTGCTAGCATATTTCCTGAGATTCCACAGCTATATCATGAAGAAAAAGACCAAAGTCTGAGGGGCTCTGAATAAAAACAAGAATTCAATATAAACAACTGTTTCTTTTCTTGTTTAAGGAAAGGAGCAGACAGGAATGAAGGTGAGCAAGCAGGAGACAGGAAGAGAGAGGAGGGAAAGAATTTATTTAGTTGTTCATCTCGGTTGTTCCCAGCAGCCCCAGGGAGGCAAACTCACATCCTTGTGATGTGGTCTATGGAAGCTCTGGCCAGAGGCAGCAGACATAAGCACTATTCCACCGGAGCATGCCCCAAATAAACAACTGTTTCAATAGGCAGTTTGATATCAAAGGTTATCATCCTCAGGGGCTTGTGGCCCCAGGGAATATATGGCAGTGTCTGGAGGCATTTGGGTTGTTAGGACTAGTCTTGCAACAAGATGCTAGGGGCCTCTGGTGTGCAGAGATCAGGGATGGTGTTTCACCGCTACCACGTACAGGACAGTCCAGCTCTGTCCCCAGAAAAGGACTGTCCAGTTCAACATTAATATGCCTCCGCTGAGAAACCCTGCTTCTAGATTTTTCTTTCTGAGTAGCTACATCTAACCAGATGGTCTGTAACTTAGTAAGGACTAAAAACCCTCTGGCTTGCATTGCACTCCTTCTCATTATTTTATTTATATATGCAAGCAGATGTATTATGTATTTTTGAGACCACCTTTGAATGGGGTAAAACTTGCCAGAATATAACTGCACTCAATCTATGTCAGTGTGAATATAGTTTCACTCAGCCCCCAAATGATGGTATGTTAGAAGATTAATTCACAAGTAGCATTTAATCTGGGAGGTTTTCTGGCAAAAAGAGGTCTTCCGTCCTTGTTTCTAGGAAAATCAGGGCATGCTGGTGGGAGGAAAGGAGAACTTTCATGCTTTTGAATCAAATGTGCAAAACCTTGGAGACAGGCAAAGGGAACACGCGGGCGGAGAATGGGATGCTTGATGGCCACAATGGGGTACTTGGGGAGGGGGTGCATCGATGTGAGAGCAGGCTTGACAGGAAGTTCGGAGGACAGTCATCCGAATTTGATCCTGAGCAACAACAGAAGGCAGGGACTATTCTGAGTGCCCTAAGAAACACTGGAAGATGAAAGCACAGTGACTGGTCCACTGTCCTCTCATCCCAGACGGGCACAGCACCCTTAGCAAGCACTCGTGTCTCTCCAAATTTCAGGACCCCGTTAATACTCTGCTTCCCTAAATCCTAGTTTATACTCTGTCACTGGGACCTCATCCCTCAATCATTCCCAAGCTGAGGAGTATCGTGACTAGGGGACAGCTTGAGCACTTAAGAGCAATGTCAAGTCCAAATAGTGTGCGAAAACATCCTGGCCTTATCTGCAGTCCAGCCATTGTCTGGAGAAGCTACAATCTGCAGTGTGTTCTCCAGATTGAGTCACAGGGTCATCCAACTCTGACGCTTAAATCAAAGAACCATTTGGCTGAATTCTCTTATTGTTCCTCAAACACTCTCCATCCCCACACTCGCACTGGTCCAGAGCGCTCCTCCTGCTTCTCTGTTGTCTGAGCCAGATGCAGCCAGTTCAGCCTCCAGACTGCCCTTCTGCAAGATGGGGCTTGGTTGACACCCCACAAACTGCGAGCCCACAGGCTCTGGCCTGTGCCCCTTCTGCGTGCGAGCTCATGGAGTTTGAACTGAAAATGGAAAGTCAGCCTTTTTTATCAAGTAATTGGTCTTTTATGATGTTTTGAACATGATAAATGAGCTTCAGCAGAAACAGAAAGTATTAAGATAAAAAAGAACACAGCAAGATGGGAAGGCTTCCCCGCTGCACAGGGACCCAGGGGATAATGAGAAGAGGCCCAAGGAACAGGAGGGTGGACAGGCAGGATCTGAAGACCTTGAAATGATTGCTATATATTTAAACGAAAAGCACAGTTGTCTCCTGTCTAAAGCCAGTGTGTGCTCTGTGGTGTTTAAAAAGGAAATCACCAATGGAGAGGATCCTCTGTTATGCTGTTATAAATCACTGCTGGAAAAGAACTTCTAGAAAGAAAGCGTTTTTCAAATAGGCTATGCATACCGTTACCAAAGAAGGTGTCTTTCTAGAATTATAAATGCCAGAACTGTGCGTCTTTTGAGTCAGAATACAGTAAAATAGCTGAGTACCATGGCTGTGGAGTTAGAGTAGTGAGCTTTACAAGAGGACACACCTTCTGGACAGGTGGACGTCAAGGATGAAAGATGAATTCAGGCAAGGAAGACGTAGAGTGGAGTGCTGGGTGGCTAGTGGCGCACCACTGCCCGGGTGACAGAAAAGGGGACAGAGCCAGGGGGAATTTATAGCTCTTTATAGTTGATGTGCTGAACCACTTGATGTGGGCGGAGTTAAGTTTCTTTCAGGATGAAGTGCCCACGGCTGTTTCAGGAAACACAGATACTCCTTATCACGCACTGGCGGGTAAAAGACGCTCATCACACTTTGTTCTTTGTTCATGCTAACCTATGTAACCTCTGCCAATGTAACAACAGCTGTTTTTACTGCTGCTGTCATCTTGCTGGAAAAGTACAACCGTGTTTGTGCAGCTTTTCTAAGCAAAGCGGTCATTTTCCCTTTTATTGAATAGGGCATTTGTGATTAGTGGGAATTGTTACATAGAAATCCAATCAGACAATCATCTAATCACCTAGCCAGAGGTTCCAGGCCATTTCCCAAGACAGTTCATGAGATTTCTTCCTAAGAGGAGACAATTCACATGCAGCAATTTTTCCTCAAGATACTCTTTCAGGGCAATGAAGAAGTTTCTACTCTATTCCTAGCTGCTAGGAATGATTTGAGGTGAGGTATTTAGGCATTGAGCAAAACAAGGGACTATGATAAAGAGAAATTATTCTGTACAAGAGCTAGGGTAACAAAGTACTATGTTTGAAATCTGGCCAACACATACACATGACTCTTCTTTAATGCTTTGTTTTATCTCCTGGTTGTCAATCATAATTTTTTGCCTTTTTTTTTTTTTTTTGGTATGTCTAGTATTTTAGTTCATGTCCGACCTCATAGATGCAAGCACCCTAGAGGCTCAAGCATTTCCCACCAGAGACGGCAGATTTCCGGTGTGGGTTCCTTGGCCCCTGGGGGTCAGGAATTGAGCTGGGTCAGAGCAGGGTCGCACTTAGCCAGACTCAGTCACATCTGTTTGATGCCGACGTGTGGAGGCCATCCTGGTGAGAGGTTCCTGTCCTCTCGGCCCTGAAATGAGCAGACATGTTGAAGCTTACTCCTTAGCCTTCTGACCTTTGTGGCTCTAAAATCTGGCGGGAGAGACCATTCCTGTGATCACTTTCAGCCCCTTCCTCTAGCGCCATCTTGTTTCCCAAGCTCCATGGAGTGTGCCTTTCCCACCCAGCCCCTAAATGGCACCAGAACTTATAAGCAAAGTTACACACTCAAGTTGACAGCACGTTCAACAACGTAAACCTTTTCTTTACCACCTGCAACATCCCCACAGAAATCTTGCTCTTGTTGATTTACTTAGCCTTTTTAGTAGCTAGCATAAAAGCAAACTTCTACACGGCCACGGTTCATAATTAATTCAAGTTTTGAGTAAGTGCTATTTTTAAACTACTCTTTCTTGAAAGCTGGAGGCTCTATTTGAGGAAATGCCCTCAAACTATATCCTAGAAATTTAAAAATATTCACTGCAAGTTGACTGATGCCTGGAGTGCTTTGTAGTGGGAGACATCTGAACATCTCACCTCAGATAAGAGACAGATCTCAGCATTAGCAACTGCCACTGATAGATGTGACATGCCGAATCCCTGAAGTGTGTACCTGTTGCTGGAGGTCAGATGTTTCTACTCACCACGCCAAGAATGACACAGGTGTCACTGCTGTGTAGTCTTTTCGATGATAGAGAAGTACCCATACGGGTGTGGAAACATTTTCTGATCTCGCTTCTTAGAGAACCCGGGGTTCTATCCCACCCACTCCTCATGATTGTGGTTGACACCTCTCTTCCCAGTGCCCAAGAGGGACATAAGGCCCAGACAGGGCCAGTCACTGTATACCCAGAGCTAGTCATTTTGATAGTTTCAAGAGTTGATATATGACCAAAATTAGTTTTCAGAGACTCAGTTTGAGGACTCTTTACAACACAGAGGAAGAGAATGTCTGCAGCTGGCATTGGAGAGAAGATAGGACACCAGCTGTTAGCAGCCTTTTTATCACTAGAAGATAGGGCACCCTCAAGGACAAAGCAAACAGAGATGGATAAATCCAGTCTGGAGAACATTACTCCCTGTCATGTCTAAAACCAGGAAATGCCTTAAGACTTTTTGGTTTTGTGAATAGAAGAAAAATCCTCATCTGAAAAAGACTTTAGTTAGTTTTCTGTCACTCAAAGCCAAGAGACTAGGTTTGTGAGTTGGGTCTAGGCGGCAGAAACATAAAGTATCTGATTCCCTGACACTAAGTGGGAGTCCATGCTTAAGAACTGCTCTGTCACAATTCAAATTTGGACATAAGCAAGTCACTCAGTTTAAAGGGAAGCAGAAAAATTCATTGGGGGGTGGCTACTAGAGGGGATTGCATTGTACCCAGAGTGAGATGACTTGGAAAGATAGACGTGAACCCTGCAAAGATGGGGGCTGTGTCACATTATCATAGGTGAAGTGGAAACCTTGGAGTAGGCTGAAGGGGGTGCAGAGAGCACACACAGTGAAAAAGATGCAGACAGAGGCAGAACCTTGAGTTGCATGCTTTAAGAAGGCCGCAGGGGAGCTGTGATGGGGAGAAGCTGGTGGAGTGGTCAGGGAGGAACAAAGAGGTTAAGGAAAACACGGTGACCAAGAAATTCAGGGGCTGCCATGGAGAGAAGGGAAAGAGATCACCAACTACAAGTACCCAAAAGAGGAGGACCCCGGAGACTGAGGAGGGAAGGAGCTTGCCAAGTCCATTAATGACTTTACCAAAAGCTGTTCCAGGCAAGCGCCAGGGCAGAGCCGACTGAATGGTCACCCAGCACATCCTTGGTAACAGCTAGACCCCAGGAGTAAAGAGGTGTTGGGGGCTGAGGAGGTGGCAGAGGTCCCATGGAACAGGGGCAGGAGGGAGGCAACTAAGCAGTATAAGTATTGTGACATCACCTCAATGACAAATCACTGTTTAGGATGCATATCTCATTTTCAATAGGAACATAAATATCTTAGTAAATAAACATGTGTGGCTGTAATGCAGAGGAGCATGTGTTTGGGGAAATTATCAGTAGCTGAATTATTTTCAGTGAGAAAAGACCAAAATGAAAGTGTTGTGTGAAAGGAACCTGAGGCCGTGCCCAGCATTAGCTGTGTAAGGCCATCCGGTGGCTCCTGGCGAAAAAAGACGACAAGCTCCCCTTTAGCGAGTGCCACTCCACACTGGCAACCCTCCTGGGAGCTGTGGCCTGGGAGTATGGAGACACCGTCCCCATTGTATTGACCTCCTTAGCCCTGCTGCCCGGCCGCCATGCTGGATGCGGGTCCAGTGCACCCCTGAGAGGACTGTGCTCCCTTCCCGACCTTCATCTCTTCTCCTGAGCTGAGAACGCCAAGGGGCAGCGGCTGTACTTGCTTTACGGTCATGTCACAGCATGTCACCGAGTGGACGTTCGGATTACCAGATTTCAGAAAAAGCAAAGGACATCTCATTAAATTTGGAATCCAAATTCAAATGCTACGTGGGACACACTTTTATTCAAAGCTATTTGTTGTCTATCTGAAATTCAAACTTCACCGGCAGCCTGTGTTTTCTTGAGCAACACTGCATTGCATCCCTGTTGTCTGAATGAAGACAGAAGTGTCCTGGGGGGACAGAGAGACATGGAGAAAGAACGCATGCCATCTGAACCCACGCTCCAGGAGCCATCGTTCAAACCTAGCACAACGTAAATGTCGTTCGTTGGTAGTCGGTTAAAACCCTAAGAAGATGGGAAAGAAGCTGTGAGGAAGCCATAGCAGGCACGGCAGCTGGGGACCACCATGAGTGGATGAGGCAGTCCCGCAGGGGGCCTTCGGACACACCTGCTATCTGGTCCCAACGTTGAGTCCTGCTCTCCTGCCCCCAGTAACACAGCTCCTGGGTCAGAATCCGATAGGCCTCTGGGTGACTGTGACTGAACGTCGGTGTTGTTTCTCCTCAACACACAAAACACAAGGACAAACACTGTATGTGGCTGGGTGGTCCTGACCACACAATCAAGGGCTTCCAAGACTGGCGTCCTCAGACCCAAGGTGGTCAGGGAGGGTGTCAGGGAGGAGGCAGCCCTGCGGTGGGACCTTCGAGGAGGGGAAATGTCAACAGGTCAAAAGTTTTTTTGAGGTTCTAACTCTGAATTCTTTGCAATTCAACCTAAAAAACAAGTCAAACATGAAACCAAGATTGTGGCTGATTCCGTAAACACTCGGCTTGTTCATTATTTAAAGCTTTTCCCTGTTTCAGTAGCAAGGGACTCCTCTCATCTCCCAGGCCCATCAACCTCACAGTATCAGCCTGACTTATATTCTGAAGCCAGGAACGATGCTGTCTCCTCGCAGCCCAGGCACCACATCCACATTCCTCTGTGGGGACGCTGCAGAGCCAACAGGCATTTACAGCCGTCTTCAGGTTTTGTATTTTCTGTCATTTTAGTTGTCATCTGACTACTTGTCTCCTTTTTATGCAGAGGCAACTCCTTCTATTCAAATGAAGACTAACATTTAAAGTCCTCACTTTGCTTACAGTTTCTATGGGGAAGAAAGCTGGAACAACTCAGCTGACAGGTTCAGCCTCAGGGCCTCTCTGGAAGGTGCATATTTCAGTGGGAGCCGCAGTTACCTGAGGGCTTGACCAACCTGGAGGAGCCTCTGCCACATTCACACTCTTGGGACTTTGATCTGCCTGTGAGCTGAACGCCTCTAGTCTCCAAAGGGGTCCCTCCACAGGGTTGCCAAAGCACCTTCATGGCATGGCAGCTGGAGTCCCCCAAAGTGAGGTACCCAAGAGAACCAGCTGAAAAGTGTAAGGTCACACATTGTCACTTCTGCCTCATTCTACTGATGACACAGATGAACCCTAATTCAAAGTATGAGGGGGGCTATGGAAGGGCAAAGGTCATCTGACAATTACAAGTCAGTTTAGAAAATTCAACTCAGATCATTTCAAATATGCTACCTGGTGGCAAGGACTCCCACCCCAATAATAAAGGACATTTTAAGATCTTATGAGGCATAACCACAAACACTGGCCAAGGAGACCATGGAGGTGGAGAACATGGCCTCATCAACACAATCTTCTTCAAGATGTTGAGCCTACCTATCCATCAGCCATTCATATCACCCATCCATACATCCATCATCACCCATCTCTCCATCCATTCACCATCCACCCATCCATCCATACACACATACTTACATCCACCCACCAAAATATCATTGGTATTTATCACACATAATTCTGTGATTGACTCTGGGGAATAGTGGTGAACAATCAAAATATGTCTCTGTCTTGTTGGAATGGGTAGTCTAGTCAGGGAGGTAGACATGAAACCAGGATATGAGCAGATAAATAAAATAGTGAGGTATAGGATGAAAGAAACAGAGAACAACTCTATTAACCATCAGAGTGGGTGACCAGGGAAGGCTTCCCTAAGGACGAGGCTCTGCTGGATAAAAGTCCAGAGAAGCCAAGTCAGAACCAAGATGAGAAGTCAATGCAGAAGATGGCACCACCAACTCTGTCCTGAACAGCTTCAAAGAGAGGGTTGGTGTACATGGTTCAGCCATGGGCCTTTTATGGAGCTGAGGGTGAAGAGGGAATCAAGCCTGTAGAGAGGGGTGTGAACAGAAGTCCTAAGAATGTAGGAAAATTGCTAGATTGGAGAACAGATGTCCCAGGAAAGACAAAGCAGAAAACAGCTGAGGGTGCATGGAGGCAGGATGCGGAGAAGGCAGGTGTCCTACAGGGTATTTTAATGCAGAGACAGTAGAGCGGGGTTGAGTGTTAGGGCTGCATGTCAAAATCTGGGGGCTGTCTAGAGCATCGTCTCAGTGGGGTGCACATTACAGAGTTCTGCTTCTCCATCTGGATGAATTTGGGGGTACCACCCTGGCAAATTGGGACACCCCTGAGTCAATCAAGAGATACAGTGTGTCTACTTTAGGCATAAAGATTTGCCTATGAGCTCATTGTTTAGTGTGACATTCTCAATATTTTGAAAACGCAAGTGCCTAAGGGAAATGTTTGGTTGTTAAACTATTTATGAAAACAAATTTTTATTTTTTGTGGCATTCATCAAATCTAAATAGGAAATCAGTAGACAAAAAGTCAAAAAAAAATAAATGAAGTAAAACAAGGGGTTCTCAAAGAAAACATCAATATAAATTGGAGTCTCTTTAGGGACTTACTATGTGCCGAGTATTGGGACAGACTCTGAGGAGACAGAGTATTGCCTTCAAAGATTCCGTTTCCTGGGAAACCAAGAAGAAAACCAACTGCTCTGTGTGGCCAAGGTACCATGATGGAGATGCCAACTGGGCGTCTGGCAGCTAACCAGATGTTGGCAAGAGGTGTGGATGGAAGGCATTCAGGAAAAACCAACTGCTTTTGTCTGCTCCAGCTGCTGTAATAAAATGCCATAGACTGGGTGGCTTAAACAGCAGACATTTACTTTTTACAGCAGGAGGCTGCAGAAGACTGAAGCTCAAGGTCAGGGTGCCAGCATGGTGGGTCTGGCCAGCATGGTGAGGGCCCCCTTCCCTTCACGTCCTCACGGGACCCAGAGCAAGCTCTGTTCTCCTCCTCTCCTATAACGCCACTAATCCTACCATAGGGCCCCACCCTAATATGATCTCATTACCTCTAATTACCCCATATGTCTATTTTCAAATACCCTCACTTTGTGGCTTATGGCTTCCATATATACACTTGGGGAAACATAAATATTGGGTTCATACACCAACTGGAAAAGGCAGCTTCGGCAATGTGCCCAGTGAAAGGCTAACATAAAATGTGGTGTGTGGACCTCTGGGCCATGGAGGAGGAGGGAATAGAAGAACTTGCGTGGAGCATGGCAGCATGAAAGAGCCGGCAACTCTGGGGATCTGTAAGGAAGTGGTTATAAGATGTTATAGTGTGAGGAAGATGCAGGGGGCTCAGGTCACAGACGGTGCTTGGGTGAAAGAAAGGGGAATCACTGATGGACTTAAAGCAGTGCTAAGACATGATCAGCTTTGTATTGGAGATTCACTTAAAATCAGTAAGGATGAACTTTAAAGGCCAGAGAGAGAAGGATCCATTAATATGCTAACAGGATGTGCCACCAACACCAGAGCCTCTAAGAACGTCTCATGACATGGGAAGTACAAACAGCAGCAGCAGCAGCAGCAGCAATGACAATAAACACAATGCATCCTGGCATGTACTGGTCATTGAAATTCATCTTGTCAGCCTTAGTGACAACTCCCTGAAATGGACACGTTTGGGGATTCCTGGTTTTTAACGGGGAAGCAGAGGTTCAGAGGGGTCCGGTAACCTGCCAAATGTTACAGAGAAAGGAAATGGCAGTCTGGGTGTGACTAGGCCTTGCTCCTCACGGCCCGCCACCCTGTGAGCGGCCTCAGTGCTGGGAGGGGCGGCCAGTAAGGAGGGGTCCACATGGTCTCTGGACCTGGCACTCTGCAGCTGAGACAACCTGAGCCAAGGAGCACCTGCAAGGGTGACTGGGAGGGACCCCTGGGGTGGGGGCGAGCCCCTGCTTCGCTCTCCCAATCCCACTTCAGACTGTGATTTGTGATTTTGCATATAGTAAGAGCACAATGAATAGGGCATGAACTGGGTACAGTATACCTTGTTAAAAAAGACCAAACTATAGCTCTGGTGGCCTAGTGGTTTAGACTAGGCACAGTCCACATACATCCCTAAGGTCCCTGGTTCAAGACTCAGGGTCGGGAAACAACCAATGATGAACAACTGAATAAAAATAAATAAAGGCGTCTTCTTCCTCTCCCTTCTTATTTTCCTTTTTATTTACTTTTATTCCTGCCTTTAACTTTTCTTTAAAAAAAAACACCACCTAACTCCACTTCCTCTCTGCAAATGGGTTCAAGGAACATGGAGTATGCCATGTTGGCTCAGGGTATATTTGTCCAGCGATGACAATGTCCCAGCAGAAGCACAAGGTGCTGAGAAAGACCCCAAATCCTGAAAGGGAGGTCCAGTCCCTGTCTTTCATGCAGGGGAGATGCCCCAAGGTCACAGTTCCTCCCGGCCCCATCACTGAGGCAGTGCTCACAGTTTAGATCTGCAGAGAACAGGAGCATCTCTAGGTGACCCCTGCCCTGGAATGGCCTGCTGTCCCCACACAACTTCTCACCGCTTTGGCACTGTGTTCCATCCTGAAACAGAGAACGTTTCACACCTGGACTCAAAGTACAGCCCCAGATGTCTCCTGACTCTCAAAAGCCTTTGGCGGCTCAATGGCCTTCAGAGCAGAATTCTAACTCCTTAGCACGACGTTCAAGGCACTACTGCAGGTGAGAACTCCTCCGCCCGGACCCAAATCCTGATCGAATCTCATGTCACAGGTGCTTAGGAGTCATTGGTGAAAATAAGCAGAGAAAACACGACTTGCCCTCAGTGCACAGGCATGGTGGAACACGACCCATACAGCCACTGAGACTCTTTCCACATCACAGGAGAGAGGAGGGAGGGCTTCCGCTGCCACCACCACTTGCATAGATGCTAGGACCTGTCAGTTAATTAATATTCCTTCCCATCTGAACCAGAAATCCAGAGCAGGGAAATACTAAGGTTAGCTGCTCCAACCTCAGCTGTTTCAAATAAACTATTAAATTAATTTGCTGTCATGACCATAGGAATTTCTTGAAAGGAGTTGCCTCTGAGGTTAATGAGGATAATAGGCCAATTCTTTGGATGCTGAAATTCTTGGAATCTGAAAATCTGGGCCCTTATAACTGGTAAGGTTTTGCTGAAAAATGTACATGGGTTGTCTTTGAGGATATTTACTTAACTAAAGATGGACGTTTCCACAGCTTCTGGACATTTATGTTATAGGAAAAGATCTTTAAAGTTTTTCCAACTTATTTCCCCACCTGCCAACTTCACTGGCCAGCTCTTTCCTCGTAAGGCCTGCTGGTGCCAAAAGAATGTCTCCATGCTTCTGTCTCTTAAACCAACAAAAAGGCATCTAACGTTTCATGTTTGACTTAAGAACGCTGCTGCTGTCCTTCCCCACTGACAGCGCCTCTCACCCCGTCGGGGCCACTCAAGTACGTGGGATGAAAAGCAGAGTCTTGCTTTAGTCCTCAGAATGCACAGGCCCCATCTGTGTTATGCCCATTACAGGCGTTTCCAGAAACACTTCCAGACAGAGGCAGACACAGCCTCGTACCTGCCAACGAAACGACAGGCTGGAAAATCCCGCCTCTGCAACCCTGCTGAGATTGTTCTGAGAGGTACCTTAAAAAGCTCCCTCTGCCCAGGCTGAGATGTGAAGCAAGCAGTCTATACAACTGGAATTCTTCACTCTCCAAAATGGCCCGTTCATGATAACTGCGAGCATCTGCCGTCAGTGCTCCTGATGACCCAAAGCAGCAGTGTCCCCACCCATGATGCCCAGGGACCAGGGGCATCCCCACGCTCCACTGCAGACACTAAACCAAAAGGCTTTTGGCAACACAAACACATTCCTATTAGTTGAATCATTACGGCCAAGATTATATGCCCCCGTGGTCTTGTTTTGAACTATAGCAGAAGGGACTAGATTTCAAAGGAGCAAGGAGAGAATTCTCTACCCCTGGTGGGCTCTTAACTCCTCCTTATGTTTTTACTGCAGGAGGAGTTGACATTTCCTAGAGTTCTCTTCAAGAAAGCTTTAAGTCATTCTGAAATGAAAAAGCCATTTTTGATGCTTTTTCTGAAAGGTCAAAATGTCTCCAGTGTCTAGACAGGGCCTGGATCCTAGTGGGTTCTCAATAATGAGCTGTTGATTAAATAAATACATAGAAAGAGCTCAATGGAAAAGATAATCTTTAATCAGCAAGTTTTTCCCTCCAAAGTGATATGTCAAAACTCTTATCCAGAACTCCATTGAATGACCCCCTTTCTTCCAACCACCATCCTCTCTCAATTCCAGGGATCAAGTGGACCCTCCCCCTGATTTGTGTGGGGCCCAATTTTCCTGACTGCATATAGTACCCTGGATTAGATACTCAATAGACATTTACTGGATGGAAAAAGCAGAGAAATTATTAAAGTAGCGTAAAATACAGTTTCCCAATGCTACATAATGTGTTTCCCTGATGACAGAATACATTTCAAGAGTTACACAGCTCACTTCATTTTCATCATATATATTCTTTACAGATGTTTTAGAAAGAAATCAGTTAAGTGAATCAGGAGTGGATAAACTATCAAGTGTGGTTTTTATAATTGGGCTAAAATATTATCTGTGGGTCATGGGTGACAAAGGGATGTAAAAATATATGACCCACCCAAATACAGTCCTGCTTCTCCATCAGTGAGTGGGGTGGGATATGTAGGATGTTTCTGAATTTGGACTGATCCAGCCACATACCTCCAGAGGTGTCCCTTGTGAAATTTCTGTAGGGTAAGACATGCCAGGGAGGGCCATGGAATGGAGCCAAGCTAATGACTCCCATGGGAATGGGCCATCCTAACAGACACCCCACCCATAACCCGGGTCTCATTAGTCCTGTGCTCTCACTGCCTCTGTGTTGCATTTGTGACCATGTCTTTAAATAATATGCTTAGAACATTATTAGGTTCAAGCAAAAAGAAGACCCTGAGTGACTTTTCTGAGTAAAAATTGCCTATGAAAATGGCTCTGCCAAAGGAACTTAACCTTTTTGTGCTACTTTTAGGAAAAAAGGTCACATTAATTGCAGTTAATTGGCAGAAAGGCAGCCCTGAGGCCTGGATTAATTCAGGGAATCTGAAAAGCCAGAGTTAGGTCAAAAGCTGGAGACATCATTTTAAAAAATTAACATTTGAGGGAAAAGAACTTAATGATTAAGTTTGATTCTCAAGAATTGATTTGCTTTAGTGAAATAGTCATTCTTCACTTTTGACCATAAAAAGTCAAATTCCTGGTATTTCTCATATGTCAGTTTTAGAATGAAGTATACTGTGTGAAAAGAGTTGGCATACCACAGCCGTGACCCAGCATGGGAGGTTCGCTGCCTGGTAATCTAACAAGGGCACAGACATCTGTTTCTGTGCTCTCCCAGCTGAGAAGACCAAGCAGTGAAGGAGCAGTGAGCACACCCTGGGCCCAGACCTTGGTTTCTAAGACCATTCTCTCATGAACCAGGGCTCCTTGCAGACATGACTGGTTTTAGGACTGGGGCAGGAACCAGATAAGATAAACCTAGTACCTCTTGTAGCAACAGAGAGTAAGGCCATGCTAACACACACAGGCACACACAAACTCACACAAGCACACACACGTATATGTCAAAGGGATACAGGTGCCAATGGGAAGAACTCCCAATGGTCAAACCAGTGACAGTTGAACAGCAAAAAATAGTAAAATAGTATTGGATTGCAACCCTGTATGTAAAATAAATATTCACAAGTTCATGTTGATACAAATGAATGATTGGATACATAAATACCTAGGCAAAGTAGACAAATCTACCTGCAGAATTCAAAATAACGGGTGTAGCAACATTGTCTTCTAGGAGGTGAGCAAATACTTCTGAGCAGGGTTGGTGGACAGTGACTTCCTTCCAAAGAATTCAGAGAAGCCCCACAAACTCTCAGACAGCTGACCCCAGTCAGCCTCAGCAGTACCGAGCCCTGGGTAGTATGTTCCCTGGCTCTGGGGTAATTGTCTGTGGGCGTGTCTCCCAAAGAGATGGCTCAGTTCAGTCATGAGGAAAACAGCAGTCAGATCTTCACGGAGGAACCTTCTACAAAATCCCGACCAGCTCTACTCCAAACAGTCAGTATCATCAAAAAAGGAATGTTTAAGAAATTGCCACCACCGAATCCACTCCTCCATAAGATGGCTGAAAGTCACATTGTGTACTGAATGGGACCTTAGAACAGAAAAGGGACACTGGGATAGAACAAAGAAAATGTGGATGCGGTAGGGCCTTCAGTTGATAACAATGTATCAATATTGATTTTTAATTGTGACAAATAGACTTTAATAGTGTGAGATATTAATAGGAGGGGAAACGGGTATGAAATATGTGTCCTATCTTTGTAATTTTTCTGAAAGTCTAAAACTGTTCTATTTAAATGCTTATCTTTTAGAAACCCAGCAAGAGCAGTCTGAGTGAACGTGGCAGATGGGATGGAGGGAGTCAACTTTTATTCTTACCTGCCCCAAACTTCCAACAGTCAGGTTTCTGTAAATACACATTTAGTCCTGGGGCATATGTGCCATTTTACTCATATAAGTGGGGATCCCTCATGCATTCACGGCGGGGCGGCATTTGCCCCCAGGGGGCAAAAACCGGAACTTGGGGAGGGGGAAAAATTGTAGATTACAACAGCTATGACCTTCCAAAGATCAACACTTCTCAACAACCTCTTATTCCTTAGTGTTTAACTTCTCTCTGTAGGGAAGCATTTAATTTCATTTTCATTAGTTTAATTTTTCTCTTTAGGCAGGCATAATGAAAAATGGCTGTAAAATACTGGTATACACCACTCAGAAACACATACCTTACGCCTATAAGGATGCCAGCAAGAAACAGGGGTGTCAGGAGCACAGTAAATCAATATAAGAGGAAACTCTCACGTGGGCGCTCCACACAGGCTTAATGTTGCAGTCATATAATCGCACTGCATTCAGTTGGGATTATTTTTTTCAGTTGTAATTTTTAGTATGATTTTAGGTACTTGGTTACAGGAACTCTTGTGAGAGGCCACAAAAATATTTCTCACTTTTTAAGGAAAGAAAAGGAGGATTTTGCAAACCTGAACTTTACAGGTTGACTGAATGAAACACCTCCATTACCATCAAGACTGTCTATTCAGTCACTACCAAGGGACTCTCCTCATGGCTGTATTGGAACTTCAGGGAAATTCCAGAGTCACAGCACAGATGACAGCATCCTCAGACTTCACACAGGGAAATAGTAAATGCAATCTGACACGTATTAAGTCACTTTCTAGCCGTCAGCTTTTCCCTCGTGCAGTGGCTCTTAAGCAGGCCCCTCCAGGGTATTTTGAGTGGACGCATTGGAGAAGAAGCGTTGGCATCCAGTCATGCTGTCCCAACACTACAGGACACAGAACCCCTCCCTCCTGCAGCACAGCACCGTCTGGGCCAGATGGCAACAGAGCCCTGCTGAAAAAGTGCAGCTGATGAAGGGGCAGGAGAGAGGGGCTGATCTCTACTGAGTATGCCAAGGGAGCTGTGCCAGACAGTGAGGCAACGACTGCCATCGCCTCACAGATGGAGACAGGCCGAGCAAGGGCTAGCCACCACTCCAGCGTCACACAGCAAGGCCGCAGCTGTGAGCATCTGAATCCGTTTCTGCGTCTTTTCTCCTTCTACTGTGTAGCATCCAGTTTTGAAACAGTCGAACTCCCAGATGAGGGTGCCAGTTTTTGCCTCCCCAGTGCCTCTGCCCCTAAATGGGCGTGAGGTCTTGCCTGTGTGGATTGTGAGGACTGGAATAGGAGCTGCGGTCTAGTCAGTCTCCTGTGTGTCAGACAGGGCTTCATGGGGACTGTCAGCAAGGTGTCGTGCAGAGGTGGGGAGGGACCAGACCCTCCTAGGAGACTGTGATCTTGAAGAAATGTTCCCACTAGTGAGCCACTGTGCATTTCTTTTTTTTCTTCTCCCTTTTTATTGTAGCAATTATTCTACACATTAAAATAATTTTCTATATATATGTTCCCCATTCCTTAGATATATGTCAATACACCCTGCCCTCCACCAAATCACCAAGTGTTCTTCCCCATTGTCCAATGGGCTCCACCACCATTTGCCCCTGCCCGCCCCATTCCCTTTTGGTGACCTCAGTTTTGTTGCAAATGTTTCAGGGTTGGTTATGTTTTGTCTGTTCCTTTGTTTCATTTATTTACATTCCACCTACAAGTGAGGTTATTTAGTTTCTGTCTTTCTTCTTTTGACTTGTCTTTCTTCTTTTGACTAGTTTCACTTAGCATAATCCCATCTAGTTCTATCCATGTTGATTCAAATGACAGGGTTTCATCTCATCTAAGGGCTGTGTAGTATTCCATTGTATGTATGTACCACATCTTCTTTATCCATCTGATGTCGGGCACTTAGGCAGTTTCCACTTCTTTGCTATTGTGAACAGGGCTGCAATAAACACGGGGATACATACATCTCTGCAGATGGGTGTTTTTGCATCTTTTGGGTAGATGCACAGAAATGGAAAGCTGGGATCATATGGGATTTCCATTTTCAATTTTTCGAGTAATCTCCACAGTTTTCTGTAGGGGTTGCACCAATTTGCACTCTCATCAACAGTGCAAAAGTGTTCCCCTTTCTCTACATCCTCACCAGCATGTGTTTTTTCCAGACTTTTGGATAATAGCCAGTCTCTCAAGTGTGAGACATCTCAGGTGACATCTCATTGTTGTTTTGATTCACTGTGCATTTCATAGGAGGCACTCTGCAGAAGGCCTTTTGATAAAATCAGATTATTCAGAGGAAGCTCTGTGGCTTGCAAGCTCTGCACCCCTTCATCAGAAAGGCTAGCTATGGAGCCTGCTCAGTCATGCTCCAGCCCCACCACCGCCACTGCAGTGATCAGAGTTGCTGGGAGAAGGGGGCACCTGGGGACACAGAGGCTCACATGGGGACCTTTCTAGATAAGACATAGTGACCACACAGTGAAACCTGTAGAAAAGAACTCCTAATGATTCAAAAGTACCTATGCTTGCTAACAGGAGGTCAACTGCATCCAAAAAACCAAGATCATTCAGAAGTGGTTTGCAAACTCTGCAGAAATAGAATGGCTCCAAGCAGCCCTCCACATGTGAGGGCAGTTAACCACTGGTTTTTGTCTACTGCTTCCATCTCATCAGTGACTTACCTGGGCATTGCTCCTCTAGGTGACAAGTATTACACTAAAGCACAAGGACAGACAGCTGAGGCTACCAACCCCAGGAAGGGTACAGGCAGGTGGAGAAGTAGAAACATGAGCTCGTGATGGCAGCATGGTGCCCAAGATCCCAGTGCCATGTGGAGCATCGTGCAGGCCCACAGGGTCTCAGGAGCGGCACCCAAAGCAGAGTCCAGTCCAGACTCCGAAGTGCCTCTGCTGTTCCTGCTTTTTTGCAGGTCCAGCCTGGCCTTTCTTCTATCTAGGACATTGTTTCTTGGACTGAGCACTGTCGAGGTGGCCTATTTTAGGAACCCTGATGTCAAACCAAAGGGAGGAGAGTGGCTCCTGAAGTGGAGGAGGCTGACTCGTGAGGAGCAGAGGCGACAAGGCAGCCCCTGGCCTCCCGGGCCACGTGCTCCTGGGGAAGATCGAAGGTCGCCGTGATACAGGAGATGAATGTGCAGTCATTGTCTATATCCTGGCCACATGGCCACAGGCCAGGTTTGTGTGAGCAAGCGTGTGTGAGGCCTCACTGCACACCATGGAGCTGCATGTGACTGACTAGGACAAAGGCATGAGAAGGACACATTTGAAGGGGAGGTCAGGCTGAGCTTCATGAGAGACGCTGCCATGAAAGCTGGGGTCCAGGAACAAGTATGACTCAGGAGTCAGGGACACAGTGTGGGCCAAGCACGATGACAGAGAACAGGGCAAAGGTAACAACAGACTGGTGATGAGCTAGATGGAGGCAGCAGGGCTCCCAGAGTCGGGCTGGCCACTACACAGCCTGTGGCATCACACTAAGAAACCGGACACCATAAGATGCTTCTGGAGGTTTGGAAAGCAGAAATGGAACAGACCATGTGTGTGCTTTTGACAGATCCCCTGCCTGTGTGGCCAGAGAGACAGAGCAGAGCAAGAGGGCACAGCAGTGGGTGTGGAGAGGAAGGGACATGCATCAGTACTGGGCCAGAGTCAGAAGCTCATGACTCAGGACACAAAGGGGTGACACTCTTACCTTCTAAGACCTGTTGAATAGAGAACACGGGGCGCAGGGTGCACTGAAAGTAACTGGGAGCTTTCAGCTGGAGGTGCCTGAAGTCCATTGGAAGTTGATGATCGGATCTCACAGGTCAAAGCAGGGGAGCCATGTGGACTTTAAGTCCATGGTTACAGGACACACGGTGAGGTCATCCTCCGAGCCACACCTGACATACCTGCAGCATTGCAGGAATCAGATGTGGCAGTCACTGCTGTGGTGGTTATTCATGGGGACCTCCTGACTAAAGGGGGACAAGGAGGCTACAGGGGCGGAGGCCACAGCCAGTCAGAGTCTGTCACCAGAGGGGGCCAGGGAAGAAACTCGGAGGTGAGGGGATCCACAGTTAAGGGACCAAATTAGAAAGAGGAATACAACACAAAAATTAACATAAGAGAAAGAAAGAAAGAATGTCAGGAGATGAGCAACATAAAGAGAGAAAAGCAGCTCTGGCCACAGACATTGGGAGGTCACCACTGACCTTGCCAAGATGTGCTGTGATGGAGCCGGGGCCTAGGACCACAGGGGTGCTCCGGTTCGGGGGGGCCAAGGAAGCAAGGGAACAAGCGTGGTCCCTCCTTGGAGTAGTCTGGTGGCCCTGAGGTGAAGCGGGTGGCGATCCCAGGGACAAAGAGGACCCCGTGTTCTCAGCTATGAAGCAAGGCAAATGAAAATCTTTGGGCAGAATCTACCTCTGCCATTTTAATTAGCTGCGGAGTGATATCTGAGAGCCACAATGGGCAAAGGGAAGCTTTGGTTTCAGGTTCTAATCTGTTGGTCTTTTTATTTTCCATTTCTTGTCCTATTTCTATTTTCATGTGAGAAAACTGGAAATTGAAAATTTCCTGAGCATTCAAAGGCTGAGCTCCACTGAGGTCATCTCACCATCAATCACCTCTTGACATGTCTTCTCTGGTGCCAGGGAGGATTTTTCTCAAACAGGAAATTGGAGATTAGTCCCGATAGACCCTTTAAACTTTCAATATCACTTTACATGTGTTTAGCAGTCTTTAGCGTCCGATCTATTTTTATAGCTATTGTTTTGTCTCATTCCTACAGAGCCTGGAGGAGGGAGGAAGAGCAGACATGCTCACCCTTGGGCCATGGACCAAACAGTAAGTGGCTCCAAGATGCCGAAGCTCTCGGAAATGCACAGGCCCTCCTTCTTCCCGGGCTTCTGCTCCTTCAACTAAATTTTCAATGGGGTTGATGATTTCATTCTTGACCTGTGAAGGCTGTAATTATATCCTGTCGAGAGGTATTTCAATCACAGATGAGTGAGACAGAGACAGATGCTGAGAGTTGTGTAACCTGAAGCCGCTGTCTGCTGGTGACAGCCCTCTATTGGCTACAGCGTTAGAAATACCTGTGGGCATTTTTCAAATGAGATGCCTGGGTGTGACCCCAGACCAGTTAAATTAAACTCTCAAGGACTGGACTCTGCATACTGTTATTGACCAAAGTTTCCAGGTGATTCTAATAGGCAGCCAGGCTGAGAACCACCAAACATAGTAAGTCAATCAATGGTGGAGAAAATCAAGTTCACAGGGAGGGTCCTTTTTCTTTAGAAATTCTTATGGTGGGACTGCCACCCATCTGGTCAGCAAGTACAAAACACAAGGGTGATCTTTAATGTCTCTAATCCACTGGCAACGCAATGGTCTCTTCCTGAAACCTGATGCCTCCCTGCTCCCTATGGCAGAGTTTGAGCTGCTTCTCTATCTTGGATACTGTACCAGTCTCCGTACTGTCTTGTTTCCACTCTGATCCCAAAATGGTATGCTTGCAGAGCTGTCAGAGATGATGAAAACTCACTGCCACTCCCAGGATCAAAGCTTGCAGTGACTTCCCACTCCATCCCTATGTCCTCTGGGCCCTGCCAACCTCTGCACACTACTCCCTTCACTCCTTCTGTTCCACAGTTAGAATTGCTGTTCCCTTCTCTTTAACTCTCAACCTCAGATCCCTGCATGGCTGGTTCAACAGTCCTTTCCTCAGGTCCCTGCTCAGATGTGGCTTCCATAAGAAGCTCTCTCCTGACCACTTGTCCACAAACACCCCAGGTCCAAGCCTCCAACCTTGGCTTTTGGTATTTTCCCTTGGAAACCTGGCAGCACCCTGATCATGTTATTTGCTTTTGCTTTCCCATTGGCAATAGTGGAGGTACCGCAATGGGTCATGACACTTTGGCTCCAAGAGCAGTGCCTCCTACCCAACAGGCATTTCATAAATATTGGAGAATGCCACTTCATTCCCCTGGCACTTGTCACCACCTCTGATCCTGATGCTTTGAAGCAAAGCAGTGAGTCCAGAGACGGTTCAGTCTGCAGGTCCAGGGGAACCCATCCTGCCTGTAGGATGCAGGTGAGCTCACGGTCAGTTTGGGGACTGGGTGCATGCAGACCAGAGCTTTGCATCCAGGGCCAGGATGGGTGGTGAGTGCGGGGGGCCCACCTGGCAGTGTGCTGTGAGCGCAGAGCCTCAGGATTCCCTCTAAGTGTGGAAATGAGGTACAGCTCTGAGGGCTTCTAACAGATCTGGGATGTGCTAGATCTTCATCTTATGAAAGCAGTCCAGCAAACTGCCTGGAGGGACCCTGATGAGGAATTTAGGTCCCTATCTGCATGTCCCCACCTAAGTCCCCCATCTGGTGGGATGGCCACCTAGAAAGTCTGTTCACTGTTCCAGGTCCCGTTTATTGGACTTCCGATGGCCATTTAGATAGACGTGACCTTGGAGAGCTAGGTGTTTGTCTCCAAAAGGAATGCCCTTAACTATGAGGATGAGCACATGCGCTGCCTTGGGAAGAAAAATGGCAAGGGTTAATGCTATGCTTGATGTCACCCCAAATCGGAATCTTTAGCCATCCAAGAAAGAGGGCTACAGTTTGTCATCTTCTCAAGATGAATGTCTGCTTTCCCCTGGCAACTTTTCCCAGAGTGGGGCTATGTGTGGCCTATCAGCCCACCCTGGGAGGACCCTGAACTCCCGCTGTCATGCCACGTAGACCAACCCCTTCCCCAGGCAGATGCTCAAGGCCCCACACACCATCTTCTTTGTTTCTGGTGCTTCAAAACTTACTGAAATGTTTCATGGCTTATCTTCTTAGAAAAGCCTTCCCAGGCAATCTATCAAAATAGATTTCCCCGGCTAGTTCTTACAATCATTTGTTATTTCTTTCTTAATGCTTATCACAAACTGAATTTGTTTTATTTAGGTTTCCCTCATTAAAATGTTAGTTGTCATCTTCATTAATTATATGCCTGGCACCTGACACATAATAGGTGACTGCTAAAAGCTGTATCAAAGCAAACTGAGGAGCAAGGAAGACAATAAGGAAGCAGGACAGCAAACACACAAGTCTGCATCCAAAGACACGGCTAGAAGCGTCGCGCAGCAAAAAGAGTCAGTGACACTGGTATGTCTTGTATGGTGTGGTTTCGAATGACAATCATGCCTGTTATGTTTGATAACAAGGAAGGGCACTCACACACACTGCTAGACTCTCTATTCCTATGGTACACACTTTCCCCCGGGGGCGGGGATTACAGCATACATGTACACTCGTATTAACAGACATCTACACACACCCCTTTCGTGTGGGGTCGTAGGAATGACCCACCAACTGTAGGTCCACACTGGAACTGCTCAGCCATGATGCTGCCTCCATCAGTCACACCTTCAGATGAGCCCCAGACCATGATACAAATGCTGGTCCCACGTCAGCGAACCCCCACTAGTCCCATGGAGGTTAATAGTCTGGAGTTACCTTAGCAGAGAAGGCAGAGTCTCCTACCCACGGGGCTCTGCTCCTAGGTAGCATCTCAGAGGGGTTGGCGCAGTATTCAAACAACTGTGAGTTTTCCCATGATTGTCTACAGAGTTGGTGCTGGTGGCCCCGAATCACAGGTGCCAACCTGGCCAGCAGCAGAGGTGCCCATGTGTCTGCACAATGACCAGCAGGGAGGATGGGCTGACGTGAGCAAGCGGAGCCCACCAACGTGCCCATCGGTGACACCTGCAGAAGCTCGCTGGCTCGTTGTCCTGACCCTGTACTCCCAGGGAGGGTCGCCAGATAAAAACTGAGCTCCAGTTAAATTTGGATTTCAGATAAACCACACATAATATTTTTGGTATAAATCTGTTTCCAAATATTGCACAGGACATCCTTACACCATTTTCCATTACTTATCTGAAAGTCCCCTGTAATGGGGTATCTGTACATTTATTGACTAACTCTGGCAACCTTACCCCAGGGAGGCCCCCAGAACAGCTTCCACCACCCAAGAAACTTTAGATTGTTCCTTATCTTTGTGTTATTAATCAGCACCTATATCTAAATAGACATATTTTATCTCTAAAACAGCACACTTCTCTTTTTCTGCACCTGTACTATCATGTCTAATTTTACTGGTTACTGACATGATGATATTATCTTTAATGTCAAGTTTTTTCTTCAGGAAACATCAATACCACTGTGATTGACCTGTTCTTCGTATTTTCAAATGACAGGAGTTTCTGTGAAACAGAGAGATTCAAAGAGTATAGATTTGGCATTAGGGTCCTTTAAATGCCCAACTCTTTTGAGAACTCACCTTCAACTAGAAGTCTCTCTAGATGACAAATGAATGATGGAAACCATATCATCGTTACTCAAGGAAAGGTAGCTCAAAGAAGTCCTTCCAGAAAGCTGGAGGGGATTTTCACAATTGCAGCTGCTCTTTTTTTTTTAATCTGTTTTCTGTTATAAAAATAATCTAAAAACAGTTCCACAGAACAGAAGGACAAAGCCATCTGCATGATCTCTCCAAAGAGCTCAGATTTCAACAGATTTGATCTTTTTCCAAGTGTTCCTTGCAATCTAAGAATGTCATGGACATTTGGCAGATTTAAACTCATCAAAATATCCAGTTTAATCCCTAATATTTCATTTATTTTTATTCATTTACATCAAAGAAGATTCATCAAACATGTCAAAGTACACAAAGTATAAAACTGCATGAAAACTTATTATAAAATGTTTCTTGAAATTTCATTAATATGCTTCTATCAATAAACAATCAATAAAACCAGAATACTGATGAAATAGACATCAATATAGAAACATACCCAGCACTCAAGTAATATAAACATGGAAGTTGTATATGTGGAAATGTAATGCCTGGTGTGTGTTTGAAACTTTCAACAGATGTAAATAATGCTGGCTCCCATCAGAATTGATTTGCATTCAATCTTCTTAGGAATCGAGATTCACTTTATAGTTAAAGTTAGCATTGACATTAAAATAAAGACAAAACAGCACACCCTGGTGGAGTAGCAGTTAGGTCAGCCACCTCTGGCCAAGCGCAGTCTACATACATCCAAAGAACCCGGGCTCATGCCCTGAGGCCAAGGGGAGCAACCATAATGAACAACTAAACAAAAATAAAGTAAAATGCTTCTTCCTCCTCTCTCTTCCTAGCTGCCTACCTGCTCACCTTCATTCCTGTCTACACCTTTCCTTGAAAAATATAAAGACAAAACTTGAATGAAAGAATATAAATGCAGTTGATGTGATTTTTTAAACTTCAGTCATCAAAAGTCAAGGAAAAGTGAAAAGCAAAACTGACCTTTGAACTGATGCTCTCTGCTGGATTCCAGGAGTCTCCGTTCAGAAGAGAAACACTGACCACTTCATCAACTCTTCTCCTGTCCCTCATGGGGGTCTCTTGCATGGAAGGTGCTAACTGACCCCCAACGTTCACTCCTGCATCAAAAAGAAAACAGTGTTGTTCCTTATACATGTCAGGAAGAGCTTGGTGTCAGAAACTTAGGCTGTAGATGACTCAGTGAAAACATTTGAAACTTGAATAAAGCCTAGGACACATGATCTATCAGATCATGTTAGGCATCTAACCATAACATTTTGTAACTTAATGAAAACGAAAGTTTTTTTTTTTCTGTAAGACCTGTGCTGTGGACTGGGTGGCTGTCACAGTCAAAGGAGGTAAGCCAGTTCTTCACCAAGCAACAAAGCTTCACAGCAGTAACTTTTTAAACGATGAATTAACGCTTTGCTAAAGATCAGCTCCCTATTAAGAGTCTCAAGGCTTTAGCTGTATTAAGACTAAATCCATTTACTTAAGTCCCAGCGAATCAGTTAAACACAATGCCAATTCTCCTTTTAGTACTTAGGGAGGCTAATTTTATATGATTCCATGAGAGATTCTGTAGGCAAAATTAATTTGCTGAGTTCAGACTAACTAGACCAGTTTGTGCAAAAAGAAATGTCATTCCATAAAGTATTATATGAACTTGTTTCATGGGCTCCTGTCTGTTGAACCAGTTAAAATCCTGACACAGGTTCCAGTTAGTCCCATTTCCATAAACAATCCGAATGGAAAGTATAACATATTTTCTCTTCTGGAGAGTGTATCACTTTCTGAAGAAATGCAGTAATTTCACTGGGTTTGTTCTTCTATGAGGTCACGCCGCTGCTATTTCGTGTGACCACAGCGGGTCCCTCAAGGTAAAGATGGGAGAGATGCCCTCACATGTTATTCACATTTCTTCAAGCAGGATCCATAATTTGCAGACCTGAGTCATAACAGCACAGTTTTAAGTTACTAAAAAGTCCACGTTTATTGGGCACAAATGGTATTGAAATTTTAATCCTAGACATTTTACAGTTCCCCAAATACTTTTAAATCCACACCATTTTATCATTCTCGATGTGGAAGTCTGCAGTTATATTCAGGTTACAAAAGGATTATTACATGAATATTAACTGTCTGACACAGACTCTGGAAAATTCTCAAATGGATCACAAAGCATTTAAAGCTCCCTGTCACTGAGGACCAAGGAGACAGGGGCAAACTGAAGGCTTCTAAGAATAAGGGAGTTCGTCAGTGCAGAGAGAAGACCATGGTGCCCCAGGCTGGATGCACCAAGTCTTCAGGATGAACCTGTATTCAACAGACAGTAAGGGCTCTGCTGTGAAGGAGAGGGGGCTAGCTCCAGTGGTAACATGTGTGGACATCGGTGAAGGGCAGCTACTGACAGCATGGGGTTCTTGACTAGATAACCTGACTTCATGCCCCTCAGTGTGCTCCAGACAATGTAGCACAGAGCTATGCAGGGTGTTGGAGTAACACTCACTCAGGGTGTTCACTCACTCAGTCACTCACCCAGTTACTCACTCGCCCACCCACTCACTCACTCACTCACTCAGCAACTCTTCATTAACAGCCTGCCTGGTGTCTTCCATTCAACAAGTCCTCCCTTTCTGCATCAGACCAGTACATGCTAGTGTCAACTGGAGTCAGTCCTCTCTGCCTCCACTGCAGGAACCCTCATTTCTTAAATACAGTTTTACCCTGAAGACTCAGCTCTCTCTGACCTATGTAATCTAATAGAGGAAACCAACACAGCAACTTCTGCGACTTACATCCTTGCATCAGGAGAGAAACCATAAAACAAATTAGACTATCTCAAAAAGAAACAATGACTATGAAACAAGACTATCCACATAACTCCTGTAATTCTAAAATGATTTCAAAATAAGGTTACTAAGAAAAACAAGGTGTGTAGAGTGGAAGAGAGGGCTATGCTGGGTGGATAGACATTTATTTGTCAGGATGGGGAATGTGTAAGCTGAGACCTGAAAATGAGACACATCAGCCCCATACAGAGCCATAGGAGGAACATGCCAGCAAAGGACAGCAAACACTGTCCTTTCCCATAAAACCAGGCAGGCATGCGAGTCCCAAGGGGGTCCTTGAACTTGTAGCAAGAAGAACATCAGCTTGTTTCATCTGCATTTTTCTGAGTTTTGTCAAGACCCAGGTCTCTTGCTCAAGACCCTCAGAGGGATTCACATATTATAATTTACTAAAACAAAGTGAGTTCTGATCCAGTTACACAGTTCCTACAGAGCCAGACGATAGAGTGCAATTAACTGAACTTATCTTTAAAAAGAGCTGGTGTGTTGTTTGAATTGGATTAAGAGAGCTCTGAAACACTGGCAATTATGGAGAGCTGTCTGAACTTTCCCCTCAACCAATGAAAACGCACTCACATGCCAAGAGTTACCATGGCCATTATGGCAATACTATTAAGAAAGTGATGGCAAGCATTTTAAAATTCCTTCTATATAAACAAACCAATTTGATTAGAAGCTACTCTTGGCAGGTCTGTCCATTAAGTTTCCAACATGAGTGAATTGTTAAATTGAGTAGTGAATCACCAATTCAGTTGTCCAAGAGGCCTGTTAAAATTGGATGGAGGAAAAGTTCTACAACTGGACTCCTGTGTCACCCTCTACCCAGTGCAGTGGGGAGGACAGGATGGTTCTCATGAGTGTTCCAGCCACAATACTCGAAAGTCTGCAAGATTTTCACTCAGGCCTCAGATACACAGAGAACTTAGCATGGACTCGACTCTGCTGGAGAAGCTGTGCAACTGAGAAGCAAGATGGCGTCATGAATCCAGGTCTCCCGGTTCAACATTAGCACACTAATGCCATCAGAAGACCCAGACATGGCAGTCCCTCCATACTCTTGACCTTGTGGCAGCTGGGGAGACATTTATTTGGTCTTCTATTTGATCAACAAGCTGAAGATGTACCAACCAATGACTCTTTGTAGCAGAGAAACACAGGGTTATTTCGTCTCCAGAAGGCAAAATCTTCTAGTCACTGAACATGTTGCTTCTCACCCACATATTCCAACAACTTAATCCAAAAGAAGCCCTTTTTGGTTGAATTGTTTCCTTCTAAAAGGCTTTATTTGTAAATATTCCAAGGAGAATTTAGAGACAGACTCAGCCAGGACTTGTAGAATGTTGTGCAACCTTTTTATGAAATTGAGTAACCACATTATTTGCTGAGTACGGTATTTATTATCTATGTACAAGGATAATGAAGCCCTCTCTCAGCTTTTTAATTGGTTGCACAACATTCTCTAGCAGTATCTGTAGTCAGAAGACCGTTGCTTATGAGCGTTGCTTATGTACTTATACACTGGTATTTCTTTTAGATGATGCAAATAAAATTTTATTTGTGCTGCATGGATAGACAGAATAAACTACATACAGCTGTGAGATATCAGAATGTATTTTATGGAGTGATCTTGTTGACAAACCATAAAAGTAGGTCTTGAATGATGTATACACTCAAGTCCTAGAAATCCAGGGGAAAAATAGGACCTTATAAAATGTAAAGTTTGCATACATTTTGTTTTTCACAATATATGGGCATCAAAACTCAGTTGCATACAAAAAAATTCAAGTAAATTATATTGGGGAAGAACTTCTGGGGGTTTTGCTGTTAGGTAGCCTAATGCACTCTTACTGTTTTGATAAAATGACCAGTTTGCTTCAGTTTCATAGTGGAATAAAGCACATGAGATATTTTGGTCTCTAAGACCATTATCTTCTGCAACAAGCAACTCTGCTTTTGCATGCAATATGTGTATGTGCCTACTTTGTTTGTCTCATCTGAGATTGTCATCTTTAGAAATGATAATGTCTGGTCAAGAGGGAAGTTGTAAACCAAGTTCTTGAGGTAAGAATCTTTGCAGTGATGGCTTTCAAAACCTTAAAATATTCATCAATGAAGACACACCCACCCCAAGTATCATGGAACTCTCTTGTATTATCATCTCAATTTCTCTATAAATCTAAAACTTCCCTATAAACATACAGTCTGTTAATCATTATTTATAAAATTTAATCTGAATCTTGCAAGAATAATGTCATTCTGGAGCAATTCAGTATCAAAGTCTCAGTGATGACTGGTTATCAAACTGCAGTAGAGACTTGGTCTTTCACCAATCTTCTAACATTGTTACTTGTTCAGATGAGGAAAATAACATGGTAACGGCAAGCAAGCAAAACACATGAAGCAATTAATTTCAAGATTTCCTAGAGTATAAAAAGGCAGAGGTATGTGAATATAGTTGATCCCTTAGTAACTGAAATCTCCTTGTATGTACTCCAGGGTACTTTGAGAACACAGAAACAACAAGCTGCAATAAAACTTAACGACATTGGATTACTGACTACAAGACTCTGGGATAGTTGAAGAGTGAAAAGGAGAATCCGTCATTTGGTTTGGAAAGTGATACCAAGTGATGTCACACAAATACACTGATAAAAGGGTATCAGCAACAGATTCTCTCAGAGTCTATGGCTGTAGCAGTCCACGCCACCATGTTGAGTTATCAAGAGGCAGCCTGGAGTGAGGAAGCAAGTCAGCGTATTCTGGGTCAGAAGTCACGTGGTGAGTTCACCACAAACTATATATGATGACCTTGAGCAGGCTTCTTGCACTCCCAGAGCTCAGATGTTTTATGTGTCCAGCAAGGCTATGGAATTCCATCCATGCAGATGACTGACAAGTGGGCACAGTGTGGATGCGAAAGTGTATCTGGGTGTTGTTTAGCTTAATTTAAACACAGAGTTTACATCTATAATTTAAGTATACTATATACTGTAACATTTCTTGGGGCAGGAATAGAGGTAGTCAGAATTTTCTAAAGTTTACTTTGCAAGAAATGATATGGGTGGTGGGTAAGTCCAATTATTGAAATGTATACTCCACAAGCAATTTTTGGACATTAACAACAAAAGTACTAGAATGAAAACTAATTTATTTCATTCTATATTTATTAATACAGAATAGTATTTATTAAACAAACAGCAATGAAAGAATAACCATTTGCCTCTAAACACCCAGCTCCATATACATATATATGTGTGTGTATGTATGTATGTATGTATGTATGTATGTAAAGTCTTTAGAAAGAAATATATCTAAATCCTCTAACAGGTTTTCTCTGATTGTTGGGGCAATAAATGCCTTATGTTTTTTCTTTTCTATGTTTGTATGCATTTCTGATTTTTCTAAAATTAGCACATATTACTTGTACGAGGCATTAAAAAACCACCTTAAAAAAATCCATCATGTAGATTCATAACAACAAATCGAATGATTGTTTTAGTTTCTTACCAGACCTCCTGGCCCAAATACACAGCCTTGAACATGCTGGAGGACACAATCAGTCCAATGGAAAACAAGAACAATCAAGAACTACAGAAACATTACAATTTCTAAAAGATGTTGTAGACATCATTTCAAAATTCAAAAAAAGCTAGTAATAACTTTTTTTTAATGTGTAATATATGTTCATATCCCAAGTACAAGTTATCTCTCTTACACATAAAAACAGTGCCTCTCATCTGTGGGAGCAAAATCATTGACAATATTCCCTTATATTTTTATCCCTCTTTGTTGTTTAGTGGAAGAGAATGAATGTCCTTTATGTTACAGGACACCATTTTATAAATGATGTGAATGAACTACAGAAGTGTATGGATTTTTCCTAATGTGGTCCCATATAAATGACAGAGTAATGGCAACAAGCCTTTTGCATTTCTAATAGGTTCGTTCACTTTGTCCTTCATAGTAGAGACAAAACTTACTGCAGGAATTCAGCTGTAATACTTCTGGGTGGTAGTGATTCAGAATATTCCAAAGTTTACTTGCAAGAAATGACTTGGGGGGAATCAATAAAATCTACACTCTAGAAACAATGTTTTGAAGTTAACAGCAAATGTAGTAGAATGGAAACTAATTTACTGCATTCTGTTGTAAACTTACTAAACAGAATTAAATAGCAATGAAAAAACAGTCATTTGCTCTGCACTACAGACCCAAATCCATCGACAGTCTCTTTCCACATCCTTGCTGTGCCATTTGTCATTGCTGACCAACTTCTCCTGAAACAAACATCTGAATTAGCAGCACTTGACCACTCTAGCTTCCTTAGACTTCTCTGACCAAGCCACGACTTCCTTTGCTCATACTCCTTCCTCCAGCCTCTTTCCCTCTTTGAGGGACTTGTACATCCCCTCAGGCTCAGCACTTGGCATCTTCCTTCTCTACTCTTACTGCCCCTCAGAGAAGTCATTACTTTTTAATCTAATGTTACCCAAATGAGTATTTTTCTCTCTGGCCAATTCACCCCAACACAGGCTCTATTATACTATCTACTGGACATTTTCATTTCAATGTCTTCTTATCATTACCTCAAATTTGGCATGTTTAAAAATCAAGTTTCATCTCCATCCCTTGGCCACAACACACGACATGCGTGTCTTGCCAATGCTGCCACAGTGGTACCATTCTCCCCCAAGTCACATGGCCTGTGATGTCTCTGACACAGTCCCTTTTACTCTTTGAGTGCCCACAGCCAACAACTCCAAGAGACTGCTTAGTGCTTTGGTGTTGATTCCCTATTGTTTCTTAAAGGAAAACAAATGAAGGTGAGTAGGAAAGAGGCAGAAAGCGAGAGGAGGTAGAAACATTTTTATTTGGTTGTTCATCTTGTTTGTCCCCCCAGCCCCAGGATTCAAGTCCAGGTCACTGGGATGTCTGCACTGCATTCATTGGGAGGTGACAGGCCCACCCGCTACTCGACCAAAGTGTGACAGGTTTTGTTTCTTTCTTTTTTTTTTTTTTCTGACAGAATCCTTCTAGACAGTCTCAATATCATCAAATCCTCCCTCATTCAATCTTAGAGAGGGATATTTGATGACAGCAAAAATTTACGGGAGTGTTTTCATGGGTTCTAGGGAAGTAAGGCACAGAGGATGGCACGACAGAGTGAGAAATGGATGGAGAGAGGTGTCAGCAGAAGTCCAGGGGAGATGAGGCCAAGATCATATAGGCCTTTCAAGGCAGGGTTTGAATTTTATTTTTGAGGGAAGGCATCCTAAAGATTTTAAGCAGAATAAATCATACTGGAAACATTCTCTGAGAACGAAGTATATGAAGGCTAGAGAAGAATGCATAAATGGTCACTATTTGTAAGACAGTGTTGAGCATAGATTGCATAGTCAATAAACATTTATTGATTACAATGGTGAAAGTGAGTTAATGAACTGATTGAACCTTTGCTCTGCCCCAAGTTCCATTCTAAACCTTTAGAGTTTAACTTGTTTCAATATCACAACAACCTTATGATATTTATCCCTATTTAAGAGCTGAGGGAACAGAAGCATTTAAACAATTTGCCCACAGTCAAGTAAATCTTGAAGGCAAGAAGCCAAGCCATGCAGCACAGTTCTAGAACCTGTGCTCCAGCCACACTGCATAACAAGCAATTACTCTGGTCAGGAAACTCTCGGAAGAAAATTGAAATTCATTCCAGGGTCCCACACATTCAGGAACCTTCTGAGAGCACCACCTTTCCCACTTGGTTGCACTCACATTGACCCTTCGCCTGACCTGTCTCCTCAATATACCCCATCATGTTCCACCTCATGGCCTTTGCATGTGCTTAGAATACTCTACTCTCAACCCTGTGCATGACCTTAATAGTCATGTGTAGCTCAAAGTTTACCTCCTCGGAGAGGCTGCTTTGTGCAGTACCCTTCCTCCTAGTCCAATTCCTCTCTAGCCCATTGCCCTACTTTGTTCTTTGCACAGCACTCTTCCACACCCAAACTTGTTCTATTTATCCTTTTGTCTCTCTCTACCACCCCATTTCCATTCTAAACCAGCAAGAGGTAGCAGCCTTGTCTGTTGAATTCACTGCAATGACCTCATGTACAGAAGAGTATTTATCTGATGAATTATTACCCAATGATAAGGTCCCATAGCCTGCTTGTGATCAAAATGACATAGGGAAAGGGGCAAAGCTTGGTTCTCATCATAAGGGTTTTGACAGGTGATTATTTCTAGCTCATTCAACAATGTCTGGTTCCTTGAAAACTGATGTACAAACCAAACCCACATGAACCTTATTTATAAGCCAGAATGCCAATTTACTTATTTTTAATCAGAAAGAACTGGCAAGTCAGCCAGAATCCTCATCGAAGGCATTTTGCTCATTATCTTCCTAGCAGGAAATCTTCCTTGAGAAGCCAAATTAAGATCAGAACAGAGAACTAAGGGACCATAATAGAAATTGTCATCCTGGAAGCCTGATATTTCCTTCTCTGCTCAAGAGCATGGACCTGCCATGCTCACCAAGGGAGTGCTAAACCCCAGCAAGAGCATGGCTGCATACCAAAAATAAATGAGCACAGGCTGATTGTTTGAACTCAGATGTATTTTCTATAGACTCCATGAGCTCTTAAAGGCTAGCTCTCAAATGCTTATTAACTAACTCATAATGGAGTTGCCTTTCATACCACCATTTAGGAATACTTCATTTTTGTTATGAGAAAAATGTACTTTGAGTTTTAACTCAGGTAAGTTTATAGATCTGAAATATCACGTGTTTTTATGAGAAAACATATTCGGAATTCCAAAAGGAATAATTCCAAGGACAGAGAGTGTGCCTCCTGTCCTACCATGGAGAGTGCCCCCACCCTCCTCATCTGCTGGATGCTCCTGTGGCGTGAGCTGGATGGGCTGAGAACAGGGCATGATGGCCCCCAGCACTCTTGGTTTCCAAGTAGGACTTGATGCACAGTGAGAATGGGGATCCAAGTTAGGGAATGTCTGCCTAAGTTCTATCAACCAAATTTTATAACTTTTAATTCTCCTGTTGTTGACTCTGAATTTGGGGGAATGTAAAGGGAAAGCTTCATTCAAATAGTCAAACACGATAATCAAAAGTATTATAACAGGATTATATTTCCATGAGTATACTTATCACTGTAGCCCTAAATTCATCCTCATGTAGTCTGCATATGTCTGTTGTATCAGATCCCTCCTGGGGTTTTTTATTGGATCCATCATTTCACGTATATTTCTCCATGTCTTTACTCTGTTTGGCATTGTTTCTATATCTGTGGATTAGGTTTCCCTGCAGTGATGACCTTGTGTACAGTACTGACTTGCACCAAGTAAACTTGGATCTTGGTTTGGATGCTGGGATATGTTGAGTTTTGTGACATCACTGCTGGTTGGATTTGTTGAAGTTCTTTCTGTTGCTGCCCCAAAGTTCAGTCTATGGGGTTAGGGTTTGTGTGGGAGATGCAGAGCCTTCCCCCAGGTCCCAGCTCCCAGATACAATCAGCAATCAGGCTGCAGTTCACCTCCACCCACAAGGTGGTGATAGTGGGTAGTGATGACTCTTTCTGCCTCCGGAAGACTCTCTTCTTCCTTTTAGCCAGAGGGCAGGATTTCCAATGGTTGGGTTCTGTGGCTCCAGGGCAATATGGTGGGAGGGAGTGGGGGTGGTGGGTGATTCCCCAGCTGCCTTCTATTTATGGTGTTGCCCAGTGAAATTTTCTCACTGGGCCTCCCGTTCAAACCACTGGGGCACTGGTGCCTCTTCTGCCCGGCACCTAGACCCTCTCCCCTAGCTCCATGTTCCAGTCCCACTGGGCAGGCTCTCCGCTGCTTTCACAATTTCTGGGAGGGCTGGATTTTCCTGCAGTTCTGCCCCCTCCACCACACCCAGAATCCCGAGTCTGAGTCTGCAGGGTAGCTCTGAACCTGGACATTTCACCTACCCTTTGTTTTCACAATGCTATGTCTCTACAGCCTCTGTGCCTGCTTTTCCTCCATGTTTGCTTCTGGAAAATAGTTGAATTTCTACTTGTTCTGTGGGGAGGACATAAGTCTTGCCCCTACCAGATCACCATCTAGGCCAGAAGTCAAGGGAAGCCCTTAAAGAACTGAGTTGTGCTCCTCTGGGTTGTATTCCAGACCTTTCTTGGTTCTCTGTATGAAGCAGGCATCTATCCAAAGAATTAGAAGCAGCGAAAAAGATGGAACAGTGAAAAGAAGTCTGAGGGGCTTCTCTTTATACCAGGTGTGAGGAAATAAATTACTCCCAGACCCCAAAGCTTGAAGCAGGATCTCACGGGTGCTGTGTGCTCCATAGGCAGAGTGCTGACTGGTTATAACAGGATTAGAGTCCTGAGTTCAGAGAAGTTTTCATTCAATGTGGTTTGACAAGTATTTATTAGGCAGACAGGATGAGCATTTTTAATATTGTGATCAGAAATATTAGTTTTCAATTTCTGAAAGTGAACAATGTACTTCACTTTCTTTAAGGACTTGCTTCAACTTAGACAAGTAAAGCCAAAAGACTTTTCCATTTAGGAACTTTTAAACAATTTCCTTCCATCATACCCAGCTTTATTTTGATCTATTCCAACAACAGAACTAGCCAAATTTGCATTAGCCAACAGTGTCTTGGAGCAAGTGGGTTTCTGGGTTGAGTGTCATCACCCCAGTTTAAAAATTACACTAACGATGCATTGATTGTTCTAAATGAACTTTCAATTCTTTGTAAAATTAACAATGACATGTCATCCAAGTGCAGCCTCTGAGAGGGCTGTTGGCATTCCCTGGATGGGAGCTGGCCCTATCTTTCTTCTTTCTGCCCCTGTGCAAACAGTGCATTGCAGTGGAGTCAGAAAGGGGAGGGACGGCCCCCCTGCTCTACTGGATACTGGGGGTGCGGGAGGCAAGGGCAGGTCTGCAACATGGCTGTTTTCCCTTCATTCAGTAATGACCAGGGCTTGGCAAGCTGACAACTCAGTAGCCAATCATATGAAAGAAAACTCTATAAAAATTAGATTATATCCAATTTAAAAAGCCATATTTCTTGGTTGCTTTAATGTACATTTACTAAAGCTGAAGTTCAATGTTCATTCACTGAAGTTGAATTTTTTAATATTTTTATCAGTTCCTTTCACTTCATAATTGGGAGATTATTTGCTCAGATCTATTGCCCACTTTTAATTGTTCTAATGTGTTCTAATTTTTGTATGTGAAACATGATGTGATAAGAATATTAAACAAGGTTATTTCTAAAACAAAAGAACAACTTCTGAGTCAGCCAGAAGCCTACCCTAAGAGAAGGGGCTGGACAGCACACAAGGTGGGGTCTTCTCTTCTGCTGTTCACAGTGGGGTGTGGGTGGTAGAGGGTGAAACCTACGGTGGTGTTTCAGGGTTCTACTTGAATCAACGACAGGTTCAAATTCTGCCTTTCCCCCAAGCCAGGACCTTTTTAATGTTACAGAGGCATACATAATGCTTAACCACTGGGACAGTTGGTCAATTAACAGAAACAACTTGTGAAAAAAGAATCTCTGGCTTTGCCCCTAGTACCTGGTTGTGCTCAGTTAGAAGGAGCAATGACAGAGGGAAGAAAGACCTTTTCTGAGTGTCCCTTTCCTGTCAGCTTCCATGCTTGACTTCAATTTAAGATTAATTTGATTCTGCCCTCGGGGAGCATAAAGTCAAGTAAAGATATGCCTTTAGAATGAACAGATTTGAAGTAGAAAAAAAAGAGTGGTGGTGGAAATCCAGGAAGGTTTAGTGAAAGGGATGTCAGTTATACCAGACTTTGGACAGAGAGGGTGTGGGTGCTCTCATATGTGGGAGAGACAGGCACTGGAAGGAGGGGAGAGGAAGACTTTTCAGATGCATACCCCAGGTCTGATTACATGACAAAATCAAGCAGCAAGAGAGAAAATGTAAGACATGGATGATATAAGGATAAAAATACTATTGAAGCCAGTCCAATTAGAACTGCAAAGAATGTGAGCTACTGGTCTGCTTTTAGACTCTGTCCTAATAAAACATTGCACTTTTATTCCATGGGAAGGCTGCACTGAGATTTCCTACATCTCTAACCCACACAGACTCTTTCAGACTCACGAAACCTTCATCACTAAGGAATTATTTTGACAGGCACTGGTGATGAGGCCAAACAGTAAATTAGGGTCTATGTAGAGTTGCCAGATTTAGCAAACAAAAATATGACGTCCAGATAAATCAGGATTTCAGGTAACAACAAATGATTTTCTTAGTATATGTATGTCCCGTGCAATACTGAGCATATACTTACGTTAAAAAAAGATTCTATACTTATTTCCTAATGAAATTATAATTTCCCTACAAGTCCTCTGTTTTATCTGATAACCCAAGAACCAGGCTTCTTGAATAGTTTACTGGCCACAAAGCCAAAATATTTCAATTCCTAGGAACAGATTCTAGTTTCAGAGTTTCAACTTAACATGAGACTACTTCCAACATAATGATTCTCAATCAATTTGGAGCATATGACAGTATTTTTCTAGGGCACAGAATTTGAGACCCAAAACCTGGTGACATATTTTGAAGTGGGAAGGGGATTTTAAACTCACTTGAGAACACGCCTCTTCAGTAACTGATCTTCTTCATCTCACAGTCTGTCTGGCCCAACTGCTGAAGACATAGTCTCTACCCAGTAAAGAGTTTCACTCAGGGCCCACATGGCTCCATCCGTCATCGAAGCACATGTTTGGCACAGACTGAAAGCCAAAAGCAGTCTCACAAATATTTCAAAACTGAATTTATATCTTTCTAACACATGGTTTATATACGGATGTAATACCTAGAGAGATTTGCAGTTCTCAACTAATATCCTGGCTAAACTACAAATGATGTCTGCAGCAAACCACAATACCAGAATTATTTTTTTCAACATGTTAAGGAAAGCTGAGTGTATGAGGGGCTGCTGTTGGGGATGCCGCTTTAGTATGCAACTGTTATAAGTAGACAAGAATCCAAATCTCTCCACAATCAGCCAGATATTTGCGCAATCCCCGATAAAAAGAGGAAGCTTCAACTTCAGAGTAAAATGTATCAAGGGTGGTAACTTGGATTAATAAAGTCTAAAAGTTTGAAATGTCTCTTCAACCTAGAAAAACTGCTTGAAATCAAACCTGTAACAGTACATATATTAGTAAGTTCGCTTCTCAAAAGCACAAGTTCAGAGTGGCTTTCTCCGTTGGCAAGCACACGCAGTTATGACCACCTTTTCTGCAAACTGCTTTTCTCCAGAAGACAAATGTCTAGATGAAAACCAAGATGTACTGAAAGCTATTTTGTTTTCAGAGTCAAAGTGCCAGGAATCTGTGACAGCGCTGTCCCCACCATCCGAGAGTGTGTAGACATGGTCCATTCTGCAAGAGCAGACAGTGGTGGCCAGCGGCTGGCCAGTGATATTCTTGTAAATATTTCAGTACCCTCCCCCGTGCTCAAGAAGAAGATGGAAATATTGAAACTAGAGGAAAGCAGGGTCCACGTGCTGGCACACATTAGCACTAACGGTTCCAGTGTGTCTTCAAGATGATTTTTCGTGAGAAGGGTTGGGTGGGGAGCAAAGAGGTTGTCACATTGATTTTCTGTGGAAATAAGACGATTTATATTTTTTAACTTGATGGTATCAGTTTAGATCAGAGCCATCTGGAGAGAGCACTCCTCCCACATGGTGCGCGTGCAGACACACGCACACGCACACGCACACACACACACACATCAGCTGAGCTTACTACAAAGGGAGGAGAGAAAGAAGGAATTTCAGCCCAGGACAGGAACAGCTGCCGGCAGTGTCTGCTGTCTGTCGCCAGCGCTTCAGGCAGCCGCTGCCCCAGTCTGCTCAGCTCCTCCAGTAGCAAGCAGTGTTCTGAGTGACCTTGGTGTCCGAGGGCCAGTGTGCGTCGTCCTCATAGTCTTGTACTGGCCACCTCCTGGCTGTTCGGCACTTTCCAGTTTACAGAGCACTTTCTGCCTGTCATCTCACAGGACCCCAACTGCTGCAGTAGGTATTGGGCACCCCATGGGGCCAAGGGGAGGGAGTAGATCTGGGGAGCCATGTGCGGTGTGGGAGCGCACACCCTGGCATTTGCAGAGTTGCCTCAGATGCATGGACTCTCCTTGCTGGTCAACTTGGGCCCAAAGTCACTGCCCTCTGAGCTATTGCCAGAGCCTCTCCCCATAACCTTCCACGCTGTTCTTCCTCTCCCGGCCTGGGACACCATCGCCACACTCCTCCACGTATGTCCAACAGGGGCTTGTGTTAGATGAAGCAGGGTTGGGAAGGCAGGCCTGTCAGGCCTTCCAGAGACACTCGGCTGTGGCCAAGAAGCTCCTAGGACCGCGGCTCTGTGCCCTGAGGTCCAAGCCCCACTCTCTTGGTGCACAGCTGACCTCGGGCAGGCTGAGCTCCTGGATGCATCCCTCTTTCCCCTGACCTTCCCCTTCAGTCCCCTTCAGCTGAGACTTTCCTGCAGCCCCTAGAACTCACCAGATGTGGCCTGGTTATAACCAGCACACCTGCCAACTCTGCTCCTGCTGACCCCACCTGGATCCCCAATATGATGGACAGGTCCTTTCTTGGTGTCCCTGGAAATCCCTATTACTGCAGCCACAGCGATCCCTCCCTCGGGTCCTTCATGACTGCATGTGTGCTGACGACCCCAGGTGCCTGAGAGCTGACCTGTTGGAGAGGCATGTGTCTGTTTCCTCTCACAGAGCCATGGCCTACCACAGGCTAAGTGAAATGTTGAACGGATGTGACAGAGAGGGACAGGTCTGCACGCTGCCCAGGTCCCCGATGACAGAGCTCCCTGGTTGATGGCTTGGGTTGATGGCTTGGGGTCCAGGGTCTGGGCAGAAAATGCCACCTCACTCATTAACAAGATGGTGCCTCCATCCTGCCCTCCTCCAGTGAGGGTCCCTGTCCCAGAGGCTCTAGTTGGCTTCAGGTGTCATCCACATGTCCCCCTGGCCAGCATTTGGGTTGAACTCAGCCTTGGGCCTCACACCCAAGGAGAGCTACAATCACTCACAGGTCACCAGAGCCTCTGAATCCCCTGTGGCTGGGCCCTCTCCCCTCAGCTTTGGATAAAGAGTTACCAAGTCATTCTGTGGGCTCCTACAGGCATCGGTGGCCTTCACAGTTCAGACCCACCCTGCTGGTTGGGTGCACAGAGCTCTTTGGCATCATATAAGCCAATAGAGGAGCAAGGCATTCCCTTCTTAGTCCCTTCCAAGTCTTTAATTAGGACAGAATCTGTCCTCATTCTATCATATGCTTCAATCTTCCCTAAACACAGACTAAACACTCTTAACAGGTTCAGCAGACACTACTGTCTGGCTGGAATTTGATAATATTGTTCTGTTTCCTTTGATTGAGCTGGCACAATATTCATGACGTGTTACTGGCCTTCTACTTATAATATGGAAGCATGACTTTCTCCTGAAATTTAAGTGAAATGTGTATGTTGACTTACTAAAAATTTTAAGATAAATTTTAAGAAAAATCTGTTATTTAAGTAAAGAATAGCACAATACCACACTGGGAAACATGATAATAAATGAGCTGCTTAGCCCACAGTTGGTCAATATTGTTATGTTGGGTTACTTAAGGAGCTTGATAAATGAGCAGCCGCCACCACCACAGCAGAGATGACAGCCTGGTTCAGGGTGTGGCATCAGGTGTCGGGTGGACCTGCAGTCCTGAAAGGATGAGTGATCCCAACAACTGCCATGAGAGGTTCCATGAAGCCCACCTGTTGGATAAATGGGCTTGGAGACCCTGGCCTTTGATCAACAGTCCTGGACTGCCACCCTGAAATAGGAGCACAAATATTTCTCCTAACATGGGTGTCTGATGAGTCCCACTGTGGTCTAGTACTATTGCAGAACACCCATCCTTCCATCCATGGGGTATTTGAGCATCTCCTATGCACCAAACACAGCCCAGAGGTTCAAAGGGAATGACCACCTGCTCCTTATCCCCAAACAGAGCAACCCCTCCTGAAAGGATATACAAGACACAAGCTCTGATACCAATGTGCTTACCACATCATCAGATCATTATTTAACCTCCTCGCCTTTATTCAACACCTTGGCATCACGAGACAAAGGTCACAGGCTCAGCTCTGAAAGACTGTATAGAATAAGTGGAGAAGACAGTGGCATTGATCAAGATAGCAGAAGCCCAGGGAGAATACCTACCACCACTGGAGAAAGGAATGGAGGAGGTGGTGTGAGGACTCAGTCGGGCAGGCTTCCCACAGGACAGGGGTTAATGGCTACCAGTGCGGGGAACAGCATTCAGGGTCGGGGAAGAACATGAGTGAACAGGCCCTCACTGATATAGCATGGAGACACCATGGGTACATTAGTTTGTCATTCTTTTCATTTTAATGGGCAGAGTAGCTCAACCTGTTTATGGAGTATATGAGGGCTCTGGTAGCAAAATAAGATAGATACGAGAGTTGTGACTCTTCTAATGCTAACAACTGTTTGTGAGTATACAAAACTAATGGACTCCAGGTCTAGCCTGGCCTGGCTCATTACCTTTTGGAAGGTTTCATAATGAACCCTCTGAGCCCCTAAAAAGAGGGGAAACTGACTTCTGTAACCAACTGACTCCTCTACACAAACAGCCAGCCTAGGCCACCAGCTGCCCTCACTCAGGGAAAACATGCCCCGGAACAGCACCCTCCCCACGTCTCTACAGCAGGTCTCAACCCAGGCAAGGAAAGTATGTTACATCAAATTCCACAGGTTGAAGCAAATGTTCAATCAAAGGAGCTTAGCCAATCTAAATCTGACGTGACATATTTGAAAGAATCTTTACACTGATAAGACTTTTTTAAAAGAGAAAGATATTTGCACTTACTTCTGAAGATTGGTTTTTCCACAGATACGTCATTTATGCCTCAAAGAGTCTGCCTTCTCACTATCTTGGGACAAAGCATTTGACTTTCTCAAGTTTACCTTTCTCATCTGAAAAAAGGCAGATGTATGGGTTATCACTCTGGATTCTGAGGGTTCCAAGAGTGTTGTATTGGTCTTCTAGGAGTGACATTTATTCAAGCAAGAGCCCCAGAATATATCCCATAATAATGATGAGTGGTTTAATGCAATTGGATCCTGTCTCCCACCAGGACTTGACTTTCCAGCAACTAACAATTGTCTGTTCTGGAAGGAGGAGCAAGGGAGGATTCAGAAGTGACATGGTATCTGGCATGTAGTAGAGTCCTTACAGAGGGAATGTTGAAAGGTTAGTCACCACAGGACTGGGTAAGTTTCTCTGTCCCGATATAGCCCTAAAGGCCCTTAAGTCTTTATCTTCTATATACCTTACTGACAATTATGAAGTTAACATGAAAATATTTAAATCATCATCACTAATTTTTGAAAATTGGGTCTTAATGGAAAAACGTGTTTAATATTGAGTACAAAACTGTTGGTTCTTCCAAAAAAAAAGGCTCTGTGGAAGTTGTCTTTGGAGATAAGAAGTATTCGAGAACATCTAAGTCTTCTAAGGCACCATTTGCAAAGTGTGTGTCATGGAATTGATGCGAGATAAAAGCAGGATTTTGGATAACCACTGCTAGGATTTTCTTGGTGAGGGGAGAGGGGGTAAAAGGAATTTTCAAAAAAGATGTACAATAGATGCAATTCTAAATCACTGCTCATCTCATTTTGGAGTGGTGGCAAGAAAAGAAGACGAGAGTTTTCACATATTTATTTTAAAACTTTCCTTGATTTTGGAATTCAGATAGTTCACAGAAAATCTGCTACATGAGAAACTTACATCAAGCTTCAGACAGCAAGTCTCCACAAAAAAGGAGAAAATAAATTTAAAGGTGAAAAATATTTAAAATTCTGTCTAAAGATTACTACACATCAAAATATATGGGGAGCCAAAAACTTGCTAATAGGAAAACATATTATTTTTGATGTTTTTATTATCAAGAGATATCAATATAAATAAACATTAAATTGGAAAAATAAAGACAAAATAATACAAATTTAGAGGAAGGAGTTAAGAAACAAAAGCAGAAATTACAAAATTAGAAGTCATAAATAAAAGCAAGAGATTTGATTACTAAAGCCAAGGCTTAATTATTCAGGCAGATCAAAGATATATCTAAAACTGATAAATTCAGATGAGGAGAAAGATAAATTATAAAGGAAAATAGTTATAACTATCAGTACAAAAATTAAATTACAATCAAGTATCACATACTCTTTAATAAATCTGAAAACATGAATAAAATAAAAGATTTTCCAGGAAACAATGTGACCTAAATTGGCTCAATAATAAATAGCAAAACAAATGATCATATAAGAAATGGAAAAAACAGTAAGATTTATATTCCATACAGAAGTGGGGTCCAGATAACATTAAAGCAGAATTTTTAAACTCCCAACACACAGATAATTCTTACATAATTTTTACTGTCCTAACACACACACACACACACAGAGCAAAGGAAACTTCTGGATCACAGATGACCGCTAGAATGGACTTCACAATTTGCCCTCCCCTGTCAGAACCCAGGGAGCCCTCACTCTAGGGTTGGTATGTGATTCTGTCCTTCACTCCAGAGATGGAACTCACCTCCTCCCGCTTGACTCTGGGTTTGGATACCTGCCCTGACAATGGAAAGTTAGCAGGTCAGACTCAGACAGAGACTTGGAATGGTCTTGCACATTGAAGTTATTCGTCCTTGTGCCTCTGCTTTCCCTGTGAGAACATGCCTCTGCTGGAGGGATTGGGAAGGAGGGGTGGAAGAGACCCCAACATGCCTCAATTACCCACAAACATGCCAATTGAATTATACATACCAGCAAAGCTAGCCGAGATCAGAACTGGTCCATCTAAACCCCTGACTCCCAGACTCCTGAGCTAAAGCAATGTTTTATTGTTCTAAGCTATTGAGTTTGCAGCCATTTTATTAAGCAATAAATTATTGAATCAATAGACAACTAATATAAGATCACTGCCTTTTGAATACAAAAGTGAAAAATCAATTTGAACACTAAACTAAGAAATTAATTTCAGCAGCATCTTAAAAATATGATATACCTTGACAGCACTGGATATGCTCCCAAAATGTAAGGATATTTTGGTATTGGATATTAGGAAATCCATCAATGAATAATAATTATATCAGTAAGTCAATGAAAATATCAGTAGGTCAAAGGATTAAAAAGAAGAAAAGTTATGGTGCTTCAGTGTTTAAAAGACAGTTAATAAAACTCCATATCCAGTGCTGATTTTTTAAAATGCCTACTGGAAAGCTAGAAATAGATTCCTCCTTAAAATCATGAACTTGCCTCTTAATTCTACAGGCAATATCATGATGGTGAAACATCAGAGGCCTCACCCACACAAGAAAGATCAAAGACAAGAGGGACCTGCAACTTGTACAAGCTTTTTTAAACTCTTCTTTTTTTATTTGAATGACTGCAATAGAGAAATAAAAAATAATTTCAAGAACTAAATATTAGAAAAGAGAAAGTATTTATAAATATGATTTACCCAGGAAACCCAAGAAAATCAATTTGATGGCTTCCAAAACCAGCAAGATATTTTAACAAACAGGCCAGTCCCAGAATATATGTATAATTCAATAGAAGAAATACTATGACTATTGAAAATTGAAACATGGGTCCCATTTATAATCATAAGAAAATTAAATAAGAATAAAACCTTAAAATACACTTGGTAAGAAATGGATGTTAATACTATTCATCAAAGTCTGGCTTACCCCAGGATGGTGCCATCATATATAAATAGCTCATGATAAGAAGACAAATTAAAAATAAAGTGATCAAATGATGTGAACTGACAAGTCAAAGAAAAAGAATGACAAATTGCTGCTTTACATAGGAGGAAGACATTCAATTGTATTAGTAATAATTTAAGAGAATATCCTTCCCCAGCTCTTCCAGCCCACCCTAGTTGTTGCTGCCTACATATATGAGCCTCCGTTAGAGTAATGATCCTGTGGGGCCCCTCCACTCTAAAGCCTCCAGGGAAGGAACAGCGATATATCTGATAGAAGAGATGGAGAAGAAGCTGGGTTTTGTAGCTAAAGGCTGAGGTCCCTCTGGGATGCCCCTTTCTGGGATCTGTATATAATGTACTCAGAAGGCAGGCAGGTAGACTGACAGAATATTGCCTTTTGTTCGTCAAAATGCACACAGCACAAATTTTAGAAGTTGCCAACTCCTCTATGTACCTGCAATTTTAATGCAATCCTGCTCACATTTTTTTTTTGCATTTGCTTTTAGATTCTAGAGTATATATGGAAAATAAGCAAGATGACACAGAAAAATCCTGAAAGAATTGTATAATCAGTAGCATTCAGTGGAGACATGGGTCAGTGGAAGTGAATGAAAGTGAGGAAACCAAGTAAGTATGAAAATTTAGTGTCTAATACAGAGAGCATTAAAGCATTTGAGGCCCGCCCTGGTGGCCTAGAGGAGAAGGCCACCAGATAGAGTCCACCTATTCCCAAGGACTCAGGTTGAGGCCCCAAGGCTGAGGGGTGCACGGAGCAACCAAGATGAACAACATCAAAAATAAAACAAAATGCATCTGCCATCTCTCTCTTCCTGCCTGTCTCTGCTCGCCTGCATTCCTGCCTGCACCTTTCCTTAAAATAAAAAATAAAATAAAATAAAATAAAAACATTTGAAATCAAACACTGATTGCAACTGGGTAGCCATCTGAAAGATGGCTTACTCTTTAGATCAAAATAAATATTAAATGGATCCATGATTTACAGACAAAGAAACTAAACCTACAGGACCCCTGGATGAAAATACAGGCACTACACTAACTTCATGCAGCCTCTGTTTTCACAGGGGACACAGATGCCTATGACACAATGAAAACTGTCATGTGAAGATATATATTCCAATCCCTGTAACAGCTACCCCAAAACAACCATAATCAAATTAAGGAACATATCTTTAAAAAAATAGGGTACTAAAACTACTTCACCCAAAAGAAAACAAGTAAAGGGAAAAAAATAAAATTTATTGGGCAAATATAAAAGAAATAACAAGGTAATAAACTTAACTCTCCACACAAATAATTAGATTAGATGTAATTGGATTAAATATTCCATTTTAAAGGAAGAAACTCTCAGAATGGATTAAACTGCAAGGCTAACTACTGTTTACAAGAAATATACTTTAATCATAAGTACAGAGACAGGTTTAAAGTTAAAAGAGAAAAAGAAAAACTCCCCATGCATATAAAGCATACACTAAGCATAAGAAAACTGAGGTGGTCATATTTATATCAGAGTAGACTCAATGAATTATCATCTGAGATAAAGAGAAAATCTCGTGATAAAATTCTGCTCACTTTTTTTGTGATTTCTTTTAGGCTGTAAAGTTTACATGAAAAATAAACAAGATGACACAGAAAAATTCTGAAAGAATTGTGTAAGGGGTTTATTATTACCCATTTGCAATTCTTAAGCATTCAGTGGAAGTACCTGGAGATACAGGTCAATGAAAGTGAGGAAATGAAATAGGTATTACAATTTAGTGTATGATTCAGATAGCATCTACAAAACATTTAGGCACACAGAACAGGCCAAGATGCATATAAATGTAATAAATGTTTCAAAATCAGGAAATGATACAAAGGAGAAAGAGACATATTGACAACTCTAATTAAAGGTCATATAACTTTTTAAGTAATTGATATAAATAGTAAACAGAAAATCAATAAGCTTGCAGAAGACTTGATAAAACCAACAATTGTGTCATTTCTAGAATTCTGTCCCATCCAACAACTTCAGAATACACATTCCTTTCAACTGCTCATAGAATATTCATCAACATAGACTAAATAAACTGGCATATAAAATAAGTCACAATGAAAGTATGACCAAAATCATGAATATAGTCTCTGATAACAAGAGAATGAAATTAGAAATTAAAAATTAAAAAATAGCTTTAAAATTTGCAAATATGTAGAAATTAAGCAAGGCATTTCTAAATAAGCCATGAATCAAATGATAAAATTACAAGAAAAAGATTTTTAAACATTTTGGGCTGAATAATAATGAAAATACAGCTTATACAAACTTAAAATATACAGTTAAAGATATGCTTACAGGGATATTTCTATTTCTAAATGGTTATATGGGAAAAGAAAAAAGGTTTTGTCAGTAATCTAAGAAGCCACAATAAAAAGCTAGAAGAAGAGCAATTAAGACAAAGTAGAAGGAAAGAAATACTACAGAGTAGAAATTGAAATAGAAAACAAGCAAAAGAAAATTATGGAAAAAAGTCATAATCCTGATAAAATTGCTAAATTCTCAACAAGATGAAAGAAAAGTGAGAGAAAACAAAATTTGTCACTTTCAGAAATTAAAGAGAGGGACATCATAGTTAACGCAGGCATTTAAGTGGTAAATATTATGATAAAACTTTGTATACCCATAAATTTAACTAAGATACGGACAAGTTTCTTGGAAGACACAAATTACCAAAAATGGCACATGAATGAGAAATATTTATATGGCTTTTTATTTGTTAAAGAAATTGAATTCACGATTAACTCCTACCCAAAAACACACACACACCCCACCACCACCCTCCAGGCTCAGATGGCTACGCTGAAAGATTAATTCTATCAGACATGTAAGAGAAAAATAACAACAGGCCTAAACCAACTCTCATAAAATACTAGAGGAAGGAAAACCTTCCTAACTGTTATTATAAGGCCAATATAAACTGAAAAGAATTAACAAAAAAGATCATAGGAAAAATATTATAAACAAATCTTTTGTGGACATAGACATAAACCCTTACGAAATCTTGGGAAATCAAATCTAGTAAGCTCATAGTCTCTCTCTCTCTCTCTCTCTCTCTCTCTCTCTCTCTCTCTCTCTCTCACACACACACAGACACACAGACACACAGACACACACCTATACACATACACACACACAAAGGGTGGGCGTGATAATTTGTGGACCTAATGAACCATATTCCCATGACCACACATGACAGGCCACCCAGTTCTTATTTATATTAAAACTCTTTGGCAACATGAATTTCACTATTCCTTTGATAACCTACTTCAATATTTAGTGATCTGGACTTAGTTATTATAGTATTTCTATAAAAAAACTGATAGTAAACCACCCAGAGAGAAGTATATTTTAGACATAAATAGGGTGCAACATTAAGAAAGACACTTTTAAAACTACTTTGTTTATCAACACTAAACTTTGATATTTTCAGTTTTTTGTATATAAAGATGATTTTTCCCCAACCACTGAAATCCTCCAATATAGACATAAAATAAAGCTAACTAAGCACAATGTAAGGAAAGCACATAAAATAAGGTAAAATTGTGATTTGCAAATGAGCCTGATGTGAGCTTTTGTGTTTTATTGCTTTTGTAGTTGCTGTAATTGAGCTGTTTTTAAAAGGGTCATTTTATCTCTCAATTGAATTTTGGCTCATTTGGGTAAAAATCACTTCAAAAGTCTGAAATGTATATTTAAATTCATCTTTACCAGGTCAGTAGGTATCAACTAGTGAAAAACCCAAACTTAAATCAGCACCCAGTTTTCATACACACACTCCCATCCTGTGCTTCTCAGAAAGGTCACAGGAATGAGCTAACACTGAGAGAGACCTCTTCTAAGGCTTATTAAATTATCAACTCATGTTTTCTATCCAACATAAAAATAACATCCAAAGTAGAGTTTCACAGTAGTCCCTAGAGATGTTTCTTATAGATCATGCAGCATAGATACTACCTTTTCCATACCAAATGTGATCTTTTTCACAAGATTTTCCAAATGTGCTAATTCTCTGACATGAAAAGATGTACAAAGAAATGCCTGTGAGTGCCTTGGTGAACCAAATTTGCTGGAAAGAAAGAGGCACGGGAAGTGGGACCATTCAGTCCCTGTGCAAGGCTCCTGAGAAGCTGTGCTGAGCTCAGCTCTGGAGATAGCAGAGACAGGAGGAATGTATTTCTGTCACTGTGGAGCCTCAATTCTCACCAGGAAGACAGTGATCAAACATGGTAAGTACCCTGCTGGACACAGGTACTTGAATGCTCTGGAAAGGGGGATCCTATCTTGATGGAGTGGGGTACCCTGAAGAATTGATGTCTAAACTAAGTGGGAATAACCTGACAAGCAGAGGCAAGGACTCATTGCAGTGAATAAAGGATATGGAGAAACTAAACACAGAAACAGAGAGCCTCTCCACCAAGATGACACGCTACTAATTCTCACACCAGCACCTAGTAGGCTGATGCCTTGGAAAACAGTTCCCGGCTGTCAAAACCAACCTGATATTAACAATGCTTGTTATCAAATTCACTCACAGTGGTAGACAGATGAAGTTGGTTCTCAATGTCTCCCGTCTCCTGATAATCACACCCTTATGTCATCTCTTTCCTTGAGAGGAGCTGGCATGGCAACTTGCTTCTAACCAATACACTATGGTGACATTTGTCTTTCTAGAACACTGTCTATTGCCTTCTCAGTTTGTATGCTTTGATAAAGTAAACCACATTGCTGGAGAGACCTCGTGTCAACAGTCAGGTGGGAACTGGAATCCTCAGACCAACAGCTCCCAAAAACTGGATTCAACTAACAACCACTGAGCTCAGAAGAAATACTTACCCACTCCAACCTTCAGATGAGAGCTGGGCCCAACTGACACCATGCCTACAGCCTGTGAGAGCAGTTGCAGCCAAGGTTCCTGCTGAATTGTACTCACATTCCTGACTTCAGATTGGAAGATCACAAATGTATGCTATTTTAAACCAATTAATTGTTATAATTTATTATATAGCAATAGATCATACACTTATGTATGTGCATTTTAATTTAAATATTTTCTGTAGCTACCATAGGTAAAAGTGATAGATTTTATTTGTGAAAGAGCAGAGGATGGTATACTTAATTATTAAACAGAGTGCTTCCCCTGTAGAGAAGACATAATCTTGCCGTCTCCATGCTCCTTTAACACAAAACCAACAGGTTAAATATGTCAGACCCTGAAAATGAGTTCTCAATTCTTGTCAGTCGTTTAAGGTCAGGACACCCTCACAGGAAAAGTCCCCAGCACCTACACAGTGAAAGACTTAAGTTTTGAGTCTACCTCGGTGCCTCTCTGAAAAGATGAGCTTTCCACAAATCAAACCTCAATGCCCCAAATCAACACAAAATGAAATGATTATGAAGGGACCCAAGAGTTGGTAAGCACAGTAGAGGTCATGGTTCCTTCCATAATAACAGAGAGGTTTATCATGTGAGCTTTCAAACCAATCATCCAAGTTTGGTCCTGGTTTAGCTTCTGCTAAGATGAACGGACTAAAGCTAATGGCAAATTCTTTATGTCAATGTCAGTTCCTCTGCCAAATGGAAATAATAGTGGTGCATGCCTCCCAGGGACATAGGGAGGTTTTAATGCAAGAATTCATGTCAATGGTTTAGCTAGATGCTTGCTCAATGTTAGGTTAAGTGCCAGTGTTAGCACTGTTAGCGTGTATGTCTCATCCCTATTGGTACAGAAATTCATTGCATAATCCCAGCCATGCCACCTGACAGCTGTGTGGGTATGGAAGAATGTAACTTCCTTCCTGGCAAAGAGACTGAGCAAAGTATCCACCTCCCAGGAATGGTGAGGATGGACTGGGAAGCCAGGCAGAGCCCCTGGGAAAGTGCTGGTATTCAGGAGTCACCAAAGCAAAACTCCTTTCATAGAATTCCTCAATTCTGTCCTTCAATGTAAGAGCAATTACCATGGAGAAAGATGATGCTGACCAGAAACACAAGTAAAACTAATCTGATAATGTGTTGGCCTAAGACAGAGCAGACATTTTTGAAAATTCATTTGCTTCTTAGCAACTTAGAGGAACTAGTAGCTGGAACCAACAGTTTAAAAAAAGAATCCTGAGATAATTTTGGTCTTTCCATTAACTTACTGTATTTTTCTATAAATTAGAAAAACAACACCCACATTTGGTCTTGGAGTGGACTATTTCTGTCAGATTCTGGAATGTTCTAAATCAAAGTTCAAATTGATTGGAACCACAAGGATGCAGAGCTTCTAACTGGCCAACCTGCAATAATCACATACTCTCTGGTAGTTAACACCTAAGACCTTATGTATATGCTTCACCCACAAAATATTTAAGATTCCTATTTTGATGGAAATTTTTATTAACACCTACCAAGCACCCTGATGAGTATTTAAAATTTTATTTCTTTACAACTCTACTCTTAGTCCTCCTCCCAAATGTCTTTCTCAAAAAGCCAGTCGAAGCTGCTGACTGAGAAATCCATGCCCCTGGGTCTCTGCCTTCACTGTTCTCCCCGCAGCCCAATGCCCAGCCCAGTATACTTCCTGCACAGCAAAGGAGGAAACTAATACTCTGGGGATTTTTTGCTAAAACTAAACGATATTTGCAAGAGTTGACAATATTAGGACAATCTCAAAGATGTCCTAATGCCAGATCAAGAAATACAAGACTGAAATATGAGATTTGAGAAAGACAAATAGAACTGTTCTCTCAAGTTCTGTGACATGAGGGACTCATTTGTACAGACATCCTACCAAGAGCAGGAGGAGAGGGTGCTTCATAGCTGCAGAGAACATTGTGCCTTCAAGTGGACTATCCATGTTTCCTCGAGAAAAAAATGGGATGGGAATTTTGGTCTCTCTCAATAGACTGGGTCCCGGGGCAACTCAGTTGTCCCTTTTGCCCCCCACAACAGAAGGCCCTGGTGTTTTAAAAATTGACACTCAGGAAATATGCAAACAAATGGTACTGTCCTGTTTAATCGCACGTATGGTCGGTCTACTTCCAAGGGAAAACTAGTCACTGAATGAACAGTGTCACCATGTACCACCCTACCCCCATATGCTCTAAAGAGAAGCCCTTAAATTACAGCTTTGTCCAATATTCCCCTCTTCCAGTGCTCACCACAACCTGGCGAGGTAGGCTATATCCCTGTTCTTCTTTGATGAATAAAAGAAATGTGGTTTAGAAAGACTTAGAAAGGTGTTCAAGGTCTCAGATGAGGCAGAGTCCGGACTTCTTCCCCAAGTCCAGACACTCAGCTGCTTCTTAGTTTCACTACTACAGGGAGAGAACATCCACGCTCGTGACTAACTCCACATAGAAGAGACATTCAGGGAGGCATGTTAAAGAAATCTCATTCTTTGATGCCATCTGTGACCATATAAGAAAAAGAAGGGACATTTTATGCCTTAAGACAGTTGCCTTGACTAGATTTCTCCATTTATATTCTATCCAGTCCCTTTTACATCCCTTTTGAAATCAATATCTTGCTGAGCCTCTACATAAGAACCAAAGAGTTTATGTTGGGGCCTCCGCTTCTGAAACCAGAGTGGACTGAACTGATGCAGATAGAAAGCCTTCCTGTGTCAAACACATAGAAATGCTAAATAAAATGTGACATGTTTATAGACTCCACATAGTTAAACCAGAAAGAAAGGAAAGGAAATTAGCAGGATCCATAAATAAAAAAGGAATTCATACCAGAATTCAAACACCGTTAATGCCATGGAAATCCAAGAGGCCCAGTAGATAGGCCTTCCATAGAGGAGGTGTCATTTCAATGACAGGATGTATGGTCTTGAATAGCAAGGTGGGGGACTAGAGCTGAGACCCTTGCACAAAGTCAGAACCCTTTAGGACTGCCCCTTTCAAGTTCAAGAGGCTAGAAAACTCTACCAAATGACTCAGGGAAACTTCATAGTTGCTATGTGTATCCAGAGAGCTTGTGAGAGTTAGTCTCCCAAGAGAAAGAAAAACTTCAAGTCTTTGCCACATGGGTGTGGAGACCAAAATTACAATAACCATGTGGTGTCAAAGTCCCAAGATGAGAAAATAACATAAAAACTGGTCTTAAATGAACGAAATCCTTGAAACACCTATAAGTAAACAAACTCTGCTCCCCTAGACCTTTCCTAATCCAAGGCACCTAGGACTCCCATGGAGGAGAAAGTGATAGAGGGAGAAAAGCTAAAAATGAATAAACAACTCAAAATTTCAAGGTACTGGAAAAGATGATCTTTGGAACTACACTAAGAACTAGAGATGATAGAATAAGCAGAAGTAAATAATCATGTATGTCCAGAAATGAAGACATATAACAGACTACATAGAAATCAGAATGAAGAATAATGACAAAACCTTATTAAAAGATCTAGGAAGCGTGACAAAGAACAAAATAAAACTTGTGTAAATTAAAAAACTGGACTTAAAAAGTACTGGAAATACAAAGTAAGTTTATAGCCACTTTAAACAACAATTTAGACATAGTTCAAGAAAAAAACAAATATGAAATGGAAGACTTGGAGAAATCACCCAGAATATAAACCAAAGTGATATAAAAAGAGGTTAAAAACAGAATGACTGAACAATAAGGTCCAAGTACATACAATGAAAATTCCAAGGGTATTAATAGAGAAAATAAACACCAGACAGTATTCAAGAGATAATGGCTAAGAACTTTTTATAATTGATTGAATTCAAGAAACAAAGCAAGGCCACATATGCCTAAATTAAAAATAAAACTTTCAAAAACCCGAATAGTAAAACCACAGAAGCACAAAGAGCAACTGTAAAGACAACCAGAAAAAAATTGGGGTTTAATGCGAAAGAACACTCATGTAACTAAAGACTTGTAAACAGTAACAGTGGAGGCCAGGATACAACAGGTAATTCCTACTAAAGGAAAATAACCGTCAACCTAGAATTCTATACATAACTAAACTAACACTTAAGAAAAAGGGAAAACAAATATTTTCCAGGCCAACGAGCATAGATAATTTGTGTTTAGACATTGTCTTTCTTTTTCAAACTTGCTAGATCTTTTAAAAATGATGTCCTTTCATTATCTTCTGTAACAATGTCTATATATTCTTTTCTGTCTTTACAACTTTTGAAGATATGTTGTTACTTCTTTCAGATTATTCTATTATCCTTAGTTCTTAGGATTCTGAATAGACCTTCAGCACAACAAACTTTCATAAGAAACAATGAAATCCAAGAAGCAAAGCAAAAGAGGTTTGCAAGAAGTCATGATGGAAGGGGAAAAAAAGCAACACTGGATAAATTAAAACTAGCCTGGACTATTACAAAACAAAACACATCCAAATACATTTTTCTGGATAAGAGATGTATTTCAAAATGGTAGAGCTAAAATATAGAAAGCAATAACAATAAACGGGAGAACTGGTGAAAGGCATGAAAGCTTTCTTCTCCTAAAGCAATGTTTGGGAGGAGGTTAGAGTTATTGATTACCTTTAGACTTCGTTACATGAAGTACAAATGTTAAAAATTTAACAGTGAAAATTCAACTATAGTACTACTAAAATTGTGGAAACAGAATGCAGAACCTCTAACTTAATAAGAACTGGAGAGATGTAGCAATATAATAGGAGACAGAAAAGAAAAACAGTTTCTAAAATACTAGGTAACTGGACAATGGGGAAGAAAACTTGGTGATTTGTGGAGGGCATGGTGTGTTAAAACAGAACTAAGAAATGGGGAACCTATACATAGAAAATTATTTTAATGTGTTGCATAATTACTACAACAAAATTAATTTAAAATAAATAAAATTAGGTAAATAGAGGCAAAAATGGAAGAAGAGTTAAAAAACGTCCAAGTTCATAGTAAATGTGAATGACTGAAACCAGTTAGTTAGTAGACAGCAATTATCAAGTTTTAAAAATCTAGGAATATTTGCTCATACAAGATACATGGGAAAAATAATGATGTGGAAACTTTGAAAGAAAAGAGAGGAAAAGGTAAACCAAAAATAATACAAAAATAAAAGTGACATAGTAATAGTTGCCTAAGTGGATTTATAACTTTACACTATTGAATAGATACAACAAACTAGCCTCAAAATGTTGAGAGCAAAAGTTAACAGAATTCCAAAAAGAAACAGAAAATCCATCATTATATTAGATTATTAAGACTTAGAAAATGAAATATTGCTATTCAAGATATTTGAAAACAGTTAACACGTTAACCTATATCTATAGATATACCTAGAATCCTGTCCCCAATACTTGGCACATATACATTGTCTTCAAACACACATGTAATATTCCTAAAAATTACCCATGTATTAGCTCATAAATAAGAACTTCAAATATATGAGTCACTAGGACACAGATCACATTCTTTGATACCAGTGTAACAAAATCTGTTACCAATAATAAAGAAAACTAACCTCACTGAGGCACCGGAAAATAAAACACACATTCACATCTATACCAATCACATCATGTGTCTAAATAACTTGTCAATCAAAAAATATATAATGCAAGTTATAGACTGCTTTGAACTAGATAACAACACAAAACTAAAGTAAAATTTGTGTGCAACAATGAAGGCAGTAATTGAAGAGATGATTTTACTCTTTGTGAATTTAATAGGAGGATGATTGAAAATGAAAGCGCTAAGCTTTCAACAGAAGTGAGAAATAGAATAACTCCAAGAAAGTAAAAGGAAGGGACAAAAATGTATTGAAATTGAAAAAATAAAAGTTACAAAAGAGAGCTGTAAGTATCCTTGCACCATTGCAATAACAAAAATGCAATTAAAAGGAAGGAAATATTCATATCAACATGAATTTTATGAAAGTAAGTTACAGAAGGCTGTTCTATAAGTAGGGCCCTATTTACACAATATTTAAATATAAAAATTGCATATACCCACCATCTTCAGGGGAGTGGCTGTCATCTCTGCAGAAGGACAAGACACTGGATGAACCAGGAGACTGGGGGATGGGTATAAATCTATCTTTAACAGTTCACCAGATAGACTACCGTATTGTTACTCGATAGGATGCACTTTCAGGTTGCTTCCTACAGACGCCGAAAAAAAATCACCTATTTTCCTGAGACAAACACCAAGAAACACTGGCACTTCAACTGGAGATGGATCGGCTGACGACTAACAGTGGCTGAGGACACCTGGCATGGTTCTGAGCTAAGCCACTGATTTGGATTTGGGACGGAGCTTGGGTGTCTCTGGACACACGGTGGGTGGAGGCTAGGGATTTCAGCACCAGCTGCGGAGGCAGCGAGAGGTGGTAGAACATGTTGATGCCATATTCTTGCCTACAAAATTTTATTCTATATGCTTCATAGTTTCCAAAATGCGTAGAGGTAAACTCTTTGTCGGAAAAGAGACACAGAGACACTGGAGGCCCAACTGAGAGAGTGAAAGAAGAGCCAACACACCTGGAGCTGAGCTGGAGCCTGAGCAGTGAAATTGTGCTGGGTGCCACCATAAGTGGAATTCAGCCAAAGAAATTCCTACCTCAAACCCCTCCCACAACCATTTCACAACAGAGCCTAGGGTCCACTGAGTGGAAATCCCAACCACCGCATATCCACCCACCAGAAATCCGCATATCCACACCCCCCTTACAGTGAGAAGGCAGCCCCAAGCCTCAATGCTACCCACTAGCGCCACTTTGTGGGTAGAGGTGAAACTGCAGTCTGATTTCCAATCCTGGGCAAGTCAAACCTATGCAACGCCAGGGAACCAAACTCCCAGAAATATAAACAGAATGCCGAATAGAGCAAAGGTACAGAGAAATATATGTGAAATGATGGAGCCAATCAAAAACCCAGGGGAAACTTTGAATACGGCAGATGTATGCAAGTTACCTGAAGAGGAATTTAGAGTAACAGTGATTAATATACTCATGAGAATCCAGAAATCAACAGAGGCAGTAAACGAGAATGTCAGGAAGCAAAGAAAAGAATTCAAACAAGACATCAAACAGGTAAGATATACAGTGGCTGAATTAAAGACTCGACAGAGGGATTCGACAATAGGATGGATGATCTAGAAGATAGGACAGAGGAACTCAATCAAGCAAACCAAAAAAGAGGTAAAAAAATAAAAAAATTCAAAGAATCAAAAGCATTTGAGACCTCTGGGATAACATCAAAAGAAACAACATTCACATCGTAGGGGTCCCAGAGGAAGAGAGAGAAAAGGGGGAAGAAACCATATCTGAAGAAATAATAGATGAGAACTTCCCTAATCTGAAGAATGAAGCAAGCCTCCAGATCCAGGAAGTGCAAAGAGTGCCTGATAAAAGAAACCCAAACAGAAACACACCTAGACACATCATCATCAAAATGTCAAAAATACAAGACAAAAAAAGATCATTAAAAGCAGCCAGAGAAAAACATGTCACATACAGAGGAGTCCCCATAAGACTGTCAGCAAACTTCTCAACTGAAACTAGGCCAGAAGGGAACGGCAGAATATATTCAAAGTGATGGGAAAAAAAGATTTTCAAGTTAGGATACTATATCTGACAAGATTATCATTCAGAACTGAAGGAATGGTAAAATCTTTTCTGACAAAGAGTTTACCTCTACACATTTTGGAAACTATGAAGCATACAGAATAAAATGTTGTAGGCAAGAATATGGCATGCAACATATTCTAAGTAATTTTTCCAATTTTTAAGATATTTCACATTTTATAAAAGAATGACTAATGGAGTCACAATTCTTTCTGGTCACCTTTTTCATGTTACTATCTAAAGTACACTGACACTGACTGGAAAGATGATTTTTGCTTAGACGTTATGCTTGCTATGCCTCATTTTAGAAATGCACCTGTTGCATCCAGCAAAATACAGTTGCGCATTAACATGTAACAGACACTCTAAATCCTAATGCGGGCTCCCAAGGACACTACCCCAAAACCTAGGATTTGAAACACGAAAAAAAGCAACGCCTATTTTCAGAAGAAATTCAGATCCATGTGACCACAGATCTTGCGAGAAATGCTTCAAGCCCACCCTGAGTTTTATAACAAACACAGAAAAATATGAAACAAGGAATCTTGGTCAAATTGCAGGCCAGTGTTTACCAGTCTCCATCAAGAGAAGACCTGTCGGTGAGTATCAAGTTTCTAATAAAGGGCCCTCTAAACTGATGGGAGGTAAAGGCTTCCAGACACAGGACAATACCCTGAAGATGCAGATGAGATAGTCTGATGAGATAGTCCAATTTTTTAGGTAGTTACCTAAGAGGTAAGTTCTCTCCTGCTCTTATTTTTTTTAGTTTACTTCTAATTTTTTTCATTATTACATAATTTTGTTGAAGGAACACTGCATCATACCATTATATAGGTATAGGTGTGCATCATGGTAAATCCACACCTATATATACTACACCAAGTTCACTACCACTATTCTATTTCTTTCTTTCTTAATGTAGACTTGGGATGATATAAAAGCTATAGTATCAATGTGGTGCTAAATAATTCGGCTTCTACAGCCCACTCATCAACAGGAGGCCAGGTGTCTTGGGCATTAGAGGAAGAAGAAGGAAGCACATGAAGACAGGAGGAGGAAGGGAAGAGCATGAAAACAGCAGCCCGTGAGAAAGCACAGCCTTCAGTGTGCACACTCCAGTCAGCAATGACATGTCATTGAACTGCATTCCCATTCTGTTTAAAACCTCAGTAAATTACTGTCTTACTGTAGACATAGTATTCCAAAGAGATAGTGCACACATAACAAAATATTTGCCACAGCTAGGTCCTGGTCTCCATCATGAGACAGCTGGGGGTTGCCCTGTGTGTACCTCCAAGCAGATACTGTCTGAAGCCACAGCCTCCTCTTCTGTAGAGTGGGGGTCCTAACAGGAATAATTACAAGATTGTTCCATGAGGACTGCATGAGAGAACTGCCTACAATGTGGGCAATGACCTTGGAACAGCTCCTGGCACGAAAGCACCCCTCAAGATCCTTTCATATATGCTGGTATGAAAACTTTTGCTTTAATACTACACACACACACACACACACACACACACACACACACACACACACACACACACACAGAAGCCATTAGTTAAATGCACAGAAACTATTTCCTAATACATCCTGTCTAGATGATAGGAATTTCACTTCCTCAATCCAGAAATGATAATTAAAAAGTATGTAGTCACTCCTGAGCTATCTCACAAGCTCCCAGTGGGCCTTTCGCCAAAGGGCTAGAGGACTCGTCCTTTGGCACAGCAGAAACATCTGAAAATGTTTCTCACACCTGTCTTTATAAATCATAGATACTGCAAGAAGAGTTTAGCGCAGAAAGGCCTCTGGAGCACACTCTGATACAAAAACTTTTTTTTTCAACTATAATGAGTTCATCACAGAATCATCTGCGCCAGGAAGAAATATGCTTCACTTCTTTAGATGATGTAGCTGCATTCCTTGAAAAAAATAAAATCTTTACAGTTGTTTCCATAGCTGCAGCATCTATCTAATTAGGTATATATTGACTTTGAGGATTTATATTCTTAGAGTTTTAAAACATTTAAAAATGGGTGCAATTTTTGCTTCCACAAAGAAGGACTAGAGAAAGTAGAAAGAAACTGAGAGAAAGAACATGTTAGTTTATATGTCGATTGAGGCACTAAAAGCATGGCTGAATGTACACAGAAGGACGTCGAGTGTTTACTCGCACTCCTCTGAAAACTATACAAGGATAATAATAATAATAGTAATAACAACACAAAATTAGAGAAGGCATACCTTGGTGGTCTAGCAAATTAGACCAGGCGCAGTCCATATACATCCAAGGTCCCCAGTTCAAACTCAGGGCCTGGGAAACAACCAATGATGAACAACTGAATAAAATAGAGTGCTTCTTCCTCCTCTCTCCTCCTGCCTGCCTGCCTGCTCACCTTCATGCCTGCCTGCACCTTTTCTTTAAAAAAGAAATGAAAGAAGCGAGAACAGCAGTTTAAAGAAATCAACCAAGTTTTAGAAGACAGAACAGTCAAGTGGTTTCCTACTTAGCAAAGAAGAGCCAACTGGGGCTCTACAGCCTAGAGACGAGGGGAGACGTAAGAGCGGAGGAGGAGGAGCAGAACCCTGGAAAGGCATGAGAATGAGAGGCACTGAGCTTCTCTGATGGCCACTCCAGGTGGAGGTGAGAGACCAGCTAAGAAGCTAGAGCCAGAGAGCCCTGACCAAGGCAGCACAGCTGGGTGGCTGCCCCTCCCACTCCAATGCACTCTGACAATAGCAGAGAAGCTGTGTACTCAGGGACCCCAGGTGCAGCTGAGACTTGCAGACTGAAGACTGGCAGAGTGGCAAATTGAAAACAAAAGAATTGTGCTCAAAAATAAAGAAGTATATCCTGGTAGAGTAGCAATTAGGTCCACTACCTCCTGCTGAGTGCAGTCTACGTATATCCAAAAACGCCAGGTATGTGTCCCTGGGCTGGGAGAGCAACCAAGACACACAAATAAAATTAAAAAATAAAGGAAATGCTTTAAAAAAAAAAAAAAAAGAAAAGAAAATGGAGGAAGGAGAGGAGAAGGAGGTAGGGGAGGAGGAGGAGGAGGAAAAGAAAAAGCAAAGCACACTTGAGGGTGAGATATCTTTTTTAACCCTGTTCGCCTCACTCAGCTCAGAGAGAATATATAACAATTGGAATGGGAAAGTCACAGAGCTCTCAATAAGAATGAAGCGAGCAAAAGAATACTCAGACATTAACAATTAATACTCAGAGAGTTCTTAGAAATATTGCATCCATTATTTTTTTAAAAAAGAACAGAATACTATAGAAAAAAAGGAACATTCATGGAACAAGAAACATCTCTTAGAAATTAAATATATGGTAGTAAAAATAAATAACTTGAATTGTGCCAGGATTGGGATGTGGAACTAAACTCTCCCAGGAAACAGAACAAAAATAAAAAGGTGATAGGTAGATAACAAATTTAGAGAATGTCTTTGTGAGGTTAGAGTGTCTGATAGCCATTTCAGAAAAAGCAAGAGAAAAACAGTGAGAAAAAAATAATTGAAGACATAACACAGGAAAGTATAGTAGACCAATGCAACACTAATTTTCAAATTAAAAAGACCCATGGAGTTCCCAGAATAATTATTGTTAAGAACTTAGCTGAAGCACATTATCATGAAATGTAAAAATACTAGAGATAAAGATAACAAAGACTTCCAAAAAACAGGCTTCTTTTAAAAGACGAACTGAGTGTCATCAATAACTCAAGCAGCAGTGGGTGCAGATACAATAAAGGAAACGTCTTACATAATACAGAAATATGACTTCCATCTTGGAATTTATACCTGAATAAATTATCATTGAGGAAAGGCGTATGTATATTTGTGTACAAGGTACATCCCAACTTTGTTCTTATTCACAGAACTGTTTGGTCGAAGCACTTAGGTACACAGACACAAACATTTACAGTAGCACTGTGTCACAGTCTGACCAAGGGAAAATCTGTAACAAAGGTTTCTGGAAGTATTGTTATTTTCCTGACAAAATACACTTAGCTGATACTGATCCTGCCTCTTCTGTCCTAGTACTACCTGGAATGAAGATCTAATGCCATGAGGTTCAGTGGTCATCACGACACCAGGAGGCAGTAAGCATAAAGTTTAAGTCAGCAGTTAAGTATGCAAGATACAAGCCGAAGTTAAGAGTTGGAGTCTTCACTATACCTGCTATTACACGCTTACTTCATAAATGCTTAATATGCAATGGTAAAGGGAAAAAGTAAGAAAAATGGCTGTAGTCAAGTTTTCTGTTATTTGCCGTTATAAGTTTTCCTATTAAAAAAAAAATGTATCTCCATACATCCTGCCCCAGGAACTTACTAGAAGATGTGCTGCAGAAAGGTAAGAAATGAGCTAAAGATGAGAATGTTATGGTGCTCAGAAAGCAGGGGAAAGCCAACACAGGAAAGATTCAATGGGAATCTTTGGCTTCTTGGTAATAAGGGCAGTCCTGGGACAATAGCTCTACTGCCTGCCTAACAGGTACCTGTTTATATTGGGGAAAGAGGATGAAGGAACCCAGAAAAGATGGCGCTAAGAAAACAAATCATGGCCAGATTACCTGATGTGCTTGATCATTCTAAAAGGAATTTAATCATTTCCTAAAACATTTGGAGATAAAGGTCATTACATAGTAAACAAAGCAAACAGAATAAAAACTCAATGATTAACTTTAGGAAAAACAAAAAGTTGCAAGAGGAATGAAGTGGAATCATAGAGCATTACATAACTCAACTGTGACTACATTTGCACTGAATACTTTTTAAAATTCTGACAATACTACATAGGAAAACTGGACAGAAGAGAAGTCAGTGTGACTGCAACAGATTGAACAAGAAACACTCGTAATAAAGGAGATCATAGAAGGAAACAGATTATGCTCTCCAGAGATTTGGATTTTCTTTCCTAAGAGTCACAGAAAACTTCTGGAGAGTTCTGAACAGGAAGCTAGCATGATGCAACTCATGATTGAAAATGATGACTTTGGCTGTGATGCAGGAAGAAGACACAGTGCAGGGACCAAAGGGGAAGCCGGCAGACCAATTTGGAAACTACTGTCCTCAGGATAAGAGGCTTCCGCAGAAGCGAGAAAGGGGAAAGTGGCTTGAATTGGGGAAATACACTTTGAAGCAAAGGGAAAGGGTAGATGGGAATACCTTTTGGAGGTTGGAGACTTACAGAGGGCAAACCGAGACCCATGGGGAGACTTTCTAGGTTAGTGTGAGGCATCTGGAGGAAGCATCTGGAGGGAGTCACCAGTGAGTTGGGAACACTGGGAGAGGAAAGGGTTCAAGAGTGGAGGGTCTGGGATCTGTTCGGGCTAAGTTACCACTGAAGGGGTCCTAATGGGTAAATGATCTAGTGCTAGGGTAAAACGCCCCTCAGAAAATGCCTTGCCTTCAACAAATAGTAAGTCCTCCTTCTCCCTCCTCAACATGAATCATTGTTTCATTATGTTTGGATTTTTAAACAACCTCATTACTATGATTTAGGACACTGATTGATTTAAGACTTGACGCTGAGAATCCGAGGATAAATAAGCAGTGAATCCTGACATCCCACAACGTGTAATAAATTCAAAGTGCCTTTATGTTTTGAATCAGCTTTACCTGATGGGAAAACTCCACTAAATCCTCAGTCACAGAATACTAAAAATCTCCATAATTTCCTATTATTACTTAATTTAGTAAACATTTTCCTCTGAAAAATATAACTGTGTCCATGAGCAATGGGCTTCTACTGGTGTTTCTAAAGCATACAGCTAGCTAAAGGCCTCCTCGGGTATACTTCAATTATTTTGTTTTTTAAAAAGTTCTTAACAAACATTCAAAAGGACCAAATTGTACAAAAGTCTTTGAGAACACTTCTGACTACTAATATTTTCATTTGCAGGTCATTGAGGTCTTTAAGCAGTCAGCAGAATTCTTTCTTGGCTTTCTCATTGCTTCCTTGCTGCTTTGTGCTTTTCTTTTATTTAGTCATTAATTCCCACATTGGTCTTCATGGCTGTGTAGATTTTAACAAGAGCTGGGTTTTAGTCACATTACAGTCGGTGCAGTGAGGGTGGCTGGTGGCAGTGGAAAAGGCAAAATAAAAGGTACGGTAAAATGATAACGATTCATAACTGAGGCCGGTTGTTGAAACATAAATGTCTGTTATATAGAATCATAGACATTTACAGCCGGAGACCAAGGTTCAGTCATTGATAGGCCGACAGCGCCCCTGGCGGCAGAAAGACGAAGTTAGCGGTGGCGGAGACCAGGGGAAGCTTCCGAATTTTTAGAAAGGCACCTGCTGGGTAAAGGTCTCATTATGCAAAAAAAGAAAGGATCCACAGTTGTTTAATTTTAAGGGGCTGCAACTCGAGAGAATCTAGATCTACAAAACAGCTATAATATCCACTTTAGTTTAACTTCAAAATGAGTTGTCGCTTTTACCTAGGTTGATGTAAGCGATTATTTATGATGGAGTGGTGGAAGGCAGAAAAATTCTCTAGTTTGGCCGCCAATGACAACTAGCGAGAGAGCCAGAATTAAGAAAAAGAAGTGGGTAAAAGGATCAGTTATTTTTTAATGGACACTGCTACGGAACGCAGCAGGCACACCTGCGGGGAAGGCACTCGCTCACGCGTGTGGTTATTGAACGTCCCGCGAGGGATCTGTAAGGGAGCTAGGGGTGAAAAAGCAGCCTGCTGCGGGCTGACCCCGAGCCTCGGGTGGGGGAGCTAACTAAGGCACGGGGTCAGATCACCCGACGCGCATCCACCCGGGCGACACGTGTAACTCAAGACAGAGACGCAGACAAATGACACCCAAGAAAGGAGGGGACGGGGAGCAGCCCGAAGGCTGTGCCCTCCGGGCTCTGCACCGGTGGCTTCCGGGCGCGGAGCCAAGTATTTTCTCCGGCCTCCCTCTCTCGGGAGGTGGCACGGGGAGGGGGTTGCCTTTCCGCGCCGGGAGCCCGAGCCGGGGCTTCTCCGCGTGCGCCCCGATGCGCCTCCTCGCGGCACAGCCGGGCCAGTCTGCGTGCCTCCCGCGAGCGGCGCGAGGTGCCGGGGGGCGGGGAGGGCTAGCCTGCCGCCGGCGGACGACCCCGGCCCGAGAGGAGCGAAGGCGCGCGCAGGCAGCCGCCTGGGCTCGGGGACTTACCTCGGGCCGCGCGGGGCGCCAGCAGAGCCCCGGCCAGGGCGAGCAGGAGGGCGAGGGCGCGGGGCGCGGGCGGCGGGCGCACTGCCATGGTCGCCGGCCTTCGGTGCAGCAGCTCTGGGGCCCGGCGGCCAGCGCGGCACCATTCCACGCGGGGGCCGAGTGGGGGCCGCGCGCCGCGACCCGAGGCGGGTCCTGCCGCGGGGAGTCAACCGCGACCCCTCGCGCAGCACCCGCGCCGCTGACGGACTAGTCTAGGCTTTCATTTTTCAAAAAAAGTTTCCCTCGGTGTGTGCGCGTGTGTGCGCGCGCGCGCGCGCCGCTCTGGCACCGCCAGCCTGGACCGTTGCAGTAATGAGCAGCCTGTCCGACTTGGCCCGGGGACCAGGACGGTCGTTAGGGAGAGAAGGCCGGCCTGTGGAATGGACCCGTGGCCAACAGTCACCGTTCTCACTCCCACGGAACAAATTATCGTCTCCCCCGCGCCCCCGCCCGCCGGCGGCGTCCCGCGGGTCCTAGAGACCGCGCGGGGTCCCCCGCCAGGGTCCCGCCCAGAGCCGGCACTCGCCCTCCGCCGGGAGCGGCTGGGTGCAGGGCGCCTCCGGGTCGAGCGCCCGGGCGGCACCGACGTGGCTCGGTGGCGGCGCGGGCGCCCGGAGCGCACACACTCCCGCCCCAGGATGATGTGGCCGCTGAACCCCGCGCGCCCGGCTGCCAAGAGCACACGCGGCTGCACGGTCCAGCTTTCCAGTCTGGGTCTGGAAGTGATGACTCGGCTACTTGCTCCTTGACTCGCCGGGAACCCGCGCGAGGCGGGTAGCGGGTCTGAAAGGCGGTGCACAGCCCAGGCGGCGTCCCTGGGCCAGTCCCCTGAGCCCCCAGATGGACATCTTGTGCCTGAGGGGAAAAAGCCTGGGCTCACAGACACAGGGCACCTGAGCAATAAGCTTTTGGTGTATTGCTTTGGGTTCTAAGTTGATAGGTGGGCTCACGTTCCTTTTCTATGGCAGGCTCCCAGAAGAGTGTTTAGGGAGATGTTTCCCAAACTTTCCTGATCACCAAAGGCATCTGGGTTTGTCTGTTAAAAATACAGATTCCGGAGCCCGCCTGCGCCTGGGGCAGCAGGGGATCCCCAATGAAGAACCACCGTGGAAGAATCTGCTTCTTGGTGGTCTCAGCCTTTTCTGTCCGACAGCCTAAAATGAGCCATAATATCAGTTTTTAGAATTGGTGACTGATGAATCGAGGACAGCTGCCACCACCTTGAGGGTTAAGAGTCCTCCACCTGGGCATTTAGTCAAACTCTAATCATCAAGGGGATATTGCCAGCTCACCTGGATTCACTAACAGACTCTCCCGTGATGGGTGAAGCCCGAATGTGTCTTAAAGCGCCAGGTGATTGATCTGTGCTGGTCCAGGGCTTAGAACCACTCACAGATTGTTTGAGGTCTGAGGATTACTGACCAAACCAACTCTTCCTACTGGAAAGTGACTTTCTTCACTATCTCCTTCCCAGTAAGCCTGTCAACAGAGTGTGGTCCTTTGTGTAAAAACACAAAGGCTCTGGCCCAAGGGCTGACTCTCAGAGCCAGGCCAACTCAGCACTCCATCTGGACACCAGTTTCAGTCAGTCCTACTTATGCACAGCATTCATTCCCTCAATCAGCAATCAATGACGCCACATTAAGGGACTGGGAAACCAAAGGAGAAGTGCTTCTCCCCTTCAAAGATTGTCTGGTAGGACACACAAAGCACAACTATTGAGCAGTGTGAAGCTGGTCACATAATCTACATCAGAATCACGCACTGGTAGCTGCTGCATTACTGACTGCGTACTTCATATAATCGGAATGGTGTGCTAAAACGCTTCCCATTCCAGAATCCAGTCTTTCCAGAACAGAGCTGTCTGCTCCCCTCTGGCTGTGTTTAGTATGAACGAAGTATTCCCACTTCAACAATTCATGTCACTTTTTATGGATGATAAAAAAAATTGAAAGATGACCTTCATATGGAAATGGGTACTGCTCAAGAGCTGAAGCCAATTACGATTTAGATTTTTCTTGTTGGTACTAATCAACTTTTTTAAATTGAGATAATATTAGCAAATAATATTGTCATCTATATAAAGTTTTTAAAAAAATGCTTCCCAAGCCTTGTTTCATTTTTAAATGGAGATAAAGAAACCTTAGGTATAGAGATGAAGTAGCTTTCTGATGGCCACACGGCTGAAAAGTAGGCCAGATCCCATCCTGGATGTTTGTAGATAAAGCCATGTCTTTAACATGGACTTCCAAGCTTCAGGTTTAGCATCTGCTAAGTGAAAATAAAACACAGCCTCCCAGGGGGTAGACAGTCACTGAGCTAATGCCTTGCCTCCACAAGCCGTGGATTCATGGGCTCTGTGTTAAGAGGTTAAGAACACAAATCCCCTCTGTTCGTCCTACAGGTTCATATTAGGAAGGTCCAGGAAAGACAATCTGAGCAAGTACTTAGGTTCTAATATGTATGCAATTAAAAACTATTTCCTACCAAGTTCATGGAATAGAGTCCAGGCCTCTGGAATCACTCTGATTAAATTGTTTAATTGTTTATTCATAATGAACCAAACTTGCGCTGTAACTGCACTGGGGGCTGGATATGCTTTCTCTCCTAATGAGTCATCTCTTTTGCTTCCTATTCCACAGTTACTCTTGAATATAGAAGTCCTTTTTGTTTTTAACTTAGAAGTTGCAAAACTTTCTCCAAATGTGACCCCACGACTATCATTGGTTTGGTTTGCTTTGGTTTTGATGGAGTAAAATGGTCATTGCAATGGGGAGAAAAGAAGAAAAGAATTCCTAACCTCAAGCCCTGGTTTCTCAACTTCTTATTTCCTCCCCCCATCTCTGAAAAGCCAGGCTGAGAGTCTATGGATAAAGACTTCATGCTCCTCCATACCAGCCACCTAGGCAGGAGCCCTCCACCAGGCAGATGGTGGGGCCTGGGGATGGGAACTGGGCCTCCTCCTTCACAGGAAATGGAAGTCGACATGGCATTCAATACTGGATTGTTAGGTAATGGTCTGGGGTCAGAGGCCAGGATCTGCTCATTAAAATTTCAGATAGATGGCTTGTTGTCCCTTCCTTTCCAGAAGAATTGACCTTTGCAATACTGTTTCCTGTGTTCTATTTTTGTTTAACAGCTTGGGCATTCACAATGAACAGGGCACTTATTTCTTACTCAAGCTCACATTTAGCTCAATCCGCTTTGAGGACAAGCAGATGAAAAATGGAGGCAAATGTTCCAAAGCCAGGATTCCTCAGGCAGCCAGTCCTCATTTCTGCAGTAAGGGAAAGGTCGGCCTCCTGGTAGCTCGACCTATGGATGGTGCTTCAGACAAACTCACAGAACAGCTTTTATCTCTCTAAGCACAGTTCCCCGGGCTTTCTGAAAAAGTAAACAAACACATCACCCCATGATTAAGATTCTTGGAAATCTTTTTAATTCTATCTCTCGGGGCAATTGAAACTCATGATCCTGAGGTCTGAAATAACATGCAGTCCTTTTTTCTTTGCATAGATCTTCTCACTTCAAGAATCCGTGCTTTCAGAAAGCTGCACCCAAGAGCCTCCTCTGGGCGGAGGTACTCTTGGCTCTGACATTTGCATTATTGTGCAGAATCAGTACTTAAGTTGCCAGTCCAGGCACCAGAGAAAGAGTACTCTTTCTTTGATACCAGGGGCTCGGAGGTACTCTGGGTCAGAAGAAACAGGAATGATCACTTAGACTAGCTTATCTGTGTCATCCTGCCAAGTGACCATCCAACTTCCCCTTGTATATTTTCTGTGATGGGGAACTCATTATTCCTAAAGAGAGACTATTTTTAAGCTCCCCAAGTGGCTGACCCAGGAGTAACGGAGCCACCAGAGACCTAACACCCCAGCTGCTGGCCTCTGAGCTGCTCTTGTCTTTTTTGTGTACATGGTCCCAGATGGATGAAAAGACTTCCCACAGAGAAAGGAAAACAGGGAATCTCAAAGACAAACATGAACTCACAAGACAAATGGCCAAATATTTGAAGATTCTTCTTCATTCAAGAAATAGAGCTTAAAATCCCTCCCTTAGACAGGGCTTAGGGATTCGCTCTAATGAACAAAGCACAGCTGAAGTGACAGTGTGTGACTGAGACTAAATTGTGTCTGCTTCTTCCTGGCCTGAGGTCACTCCCTCTTGGGGAGACCAGCTGTCATGTGCTGAGGATACCCCATAGGCCTCCTGTCAACACCCCGTGGGCGAGCCATCTGGAAGTGGGTCCTCGCCACCCATCACATGTCAGCTGATGGCAGCCCAGGCCAGGGTCTAACTGCAACCACTTGAGACACCTGAGGCCAACCCCTCTCACTACGTGCCCTCCAATTCCTGACCCCTGGAAAGGCATGAGATAATGTTTGTTGTTGGGGAGGCATTTGTTAGGCAGCTAGAGCTAACAACAACAAAAAAACAAACACATATCCTGAAAGCAAACACTCCATCTCCATAATGGCTCTAACTTCTAAGGTTTCCTGATAATTTCATATCAAAGTCACTCCCTTCATGTTTGATCATGGAGCCTGAGTAATCGTGTTTTGTCTTCGAATATTAACAACACGCCCCTGTAACTCTCACAAGTGTCCTGGCTTGCTGGCAAATTGCACTGTCAATCTCCTTGTAGATAAATTCGTGTTTCCTGTGGTTTTGCGGGGATGGGGGAGGCAGGCACTCGACCTGGGGTCTTTGTGTTGAGTCAGCTACTATGGTGATCGATGGTTGAATGAGTGACTGAACCCCCGTGATGGATCGCAGCATGACAACCCCGCAGACCTGTCAAGGGTGTGGCGTTTCTCCAGCTTCTCTGAGTATTTTCACTGCACGGTTAGCCAGTCACGCGGTGATCTGATCTAAACTGCCACTTCCTGAGTTGTAAGACACTTTTTACCAGTTGCCAGAGAACCTGCACGCATTTGCTGTTGACTGCATTATACAAACATCAAAGAGAAACTATGATTAAAGGTCATGTCTGCTGTTGGATGGACAGACCCACCAGGAGATGTCCCCTCTATTCTAGGCTGGTCACTCACTGCCCAGCTTCTGTTCTGAAAAGCTGCACTGGCCTAAAGGGGCCAGGAGAACAAGATACCTGGGGCTCTGGAGACAAGCCAGGGTCTCCAGAGCTAGTCCAGCAGTCCCCTTCCAGGCAGAGGGGCCGGCCCTAGTTAATAGCAGCCATTCCAGGATGTACATGCATTTAGGAAACCCCTTTACCTGGGTCACTGGCAGCAAAGTGGGTCATTTGCCTCTTATTCTGTGCCCTTGAAGTTGAAAAATAGCTGGACACTAGCCCCTCTTCATGCACTTGAGTGTAGTTCCCATTTCATCTTTACTGTTTTAGGCAAATCAACCCCAATTTCTTTAATTTGCCTCTTGGGCCCTATTCTCGCTCTCTCTAATCATGCTTCTTGCTCTCCTTGGATCCTCTCCAGTTTCTTGATTTCTCTTAAACTGTAAAGGCCAAATGTTGTCACCAAGTTCCAAGAAGGGTCTACCAGAGGCCAAGGGAAGCAGAAGGTGGGTTCGTGGGTGCGGAGTGGTGGGAGTGTGGGGGGTTCTCTCTGCAGTTGACTTCACTCCTCTCCAGAGGCCTGGATGAGTTTCTACTTTGGGGGTGAAGGAGCATTTCTGAGTGGTTCTGGGGAGCTTGGCTATTCGGATGAGGTGTTTGGTCCTCTGTGCCATCACCACACGGCTCCTTGTGGAATATGCAGCCTTCCTTCTTGGCCAGTTATTTCAACCCACTTGTCTGTTTTCTAAGCATCTTCCATGAATGTTCCAGGCCTCTTTTCTCCCATTAATTCCTTCATGGGCATAAAGGCCAACTCAAAATTTCTAGCGCTGGGTCCCCTTGATCCTCTTCTCACACTAAGCTCTGGTCTGAGATCTGATGCAGGTTTAATTTTCAGTCACTAAGCAGTTGACATTTTTCAACACCACAGCAGAAACCTCCTGCCCCTCAATGGGAAAATACCCACTGCCTCCCTGGTATCCACCTCACCATTGTTCCTTTCCCCTAATATTCTTAAGCAATATTCACCATCGACTTTTTGGCTTTCGTTTCCTGGGATGAGTTGAAAAACAGAACCAGAAATTGAGGACACATCCCCAGAGCTCATTCTGTGTCCCATGCTGAAGTTCAGGGACACAGATGGCAGCCCCTATTTCATGACCCACAGCGCTTGAGACATAGACAATGACTATGAGCTTACTAAAATAATCATGACAGGCAGCTTCTGTCCTACATCTTCCCTGAGCCCCCAGGATATTATCAGCCCTCATGGAATCAAGTTCTCTAATCTTCCCTTGAAAGAAAAAATGGAGGCTCTGAGAAGTGTCTTGCCCACACACCCAAGGCTTAGAAGTGGTTACATCTGAGATTGGAAGCTGGGTCTGTTTTGTCTCCAACAGCTCTTCATTATACTTCATTCTCAAACTCCAGGGTCATAGTTGAGCCTTTCCTTTCTTGTTCCCTCAGTCACACCCTTCTCATTAGTCATCAGGAATCCCTCCCCGGTCTGTCTCCACACCCCTGCTCTTCCATTTCTAGAGCTGGGTAATAACACGCTTCCCTCCATGATAGTCACAGGCTCTGGGAGCTTATTGTGACATCATTCAAGTCATTGCTGCTGCAGTTCATCTTTTAAATGAAAATCTGATCAAACTTTCAATCGACCCTCAATGCCTGCAGCAATATATTGAAGTACCTCCATGGAGGCTACTTGGAATTAGACCTTGGCCAATGTCCGCAGCCCCCAGACACACCCCTATCCTTTAGTCTCCTGGGACCACTCAACATCTGAAAAGTATTTGACTCATCATGATTTTCCATATAGTTCTCCAATGTCAGACCACCTTTCCCTCTTGTCTACCACCTGATCCAGCCTTCAAGGCTCTGAATGGTGCCATTTCCTCCATGCTGTCTATTCCATGACTCCAGGCAAAATGGAGACCTCCTTTTTTGCTAGCACAGTTCTGCACACCCACCCTGAGCATCAAACTTGATAACTATTGTTGTGCACATCTGTCTCCTTTATGGATAGAGAGACCCTCAAAGCCTGACTTGCTCACTATTGGATCTGACATGCCCATGCCAAGACCAGAACCTGCAAAAAGAAGGGACAGGAGTCTGGTTGAGTGGCTCTGTGATCCAATGTGTGGCCATGTTCCCACTTGGGTCTTTAAGATTTTTCTTCTATATTCAGTTTTCCGAATCCAGGCTCAAGAACAGTGATTCCATGTCAATGTCTTTATTGCTGAGCTCCATGAAGATAAGTAGGCAATATTTCATTTCTTTCCCCAAACATTCTCCTGATAACCTCTGTAATTACTCCAGTGAAGACCCATTACCATAGCAAATCAACTTAGAACTGATTTTCACAGAGCTAGTAAGCTGTACCAGAACTTATTTTATTTTGATAATCTTAAGTTTTTTAAACTAAGTCTATTACCTCTATTACTTCAATTAAATTTTAAAAATTTAATCGAAACAAAATAAAAATCTCTTACAAATCCAAGCAACCACGAACTGGGTTTTGTTCTAGTAGTCAGACAAAGGATAAGGATTGTGGTTACTTGGAGATACTGCCAACAATGGGAAAAATGAATAAATCCATGAGTCAGAATAATTCGAAACCAGAAATGTGTGTTGGTAATAACTCAGAAAGTCACGTGGAAGAGCCTTGGTCACAAAATCAAATTTGATATTTAAAAAAAAATTATAACCTTGTGTATAGAGAGCCCTTGCCACCTGGCAGTGGGCCAAACTCCTTACAACATCTAGTCTTGGGAAATCAAAACCCTGCACCATCAGGAAAGCATTGCCTCTCTTGGAGGCAGAATGTAGACAGTCTGGGGTGTCCTATGGAAAAATTATCCACAGGGATGAGGATGCAATGGTGCCATTAAAGAGGAGGCCATTGAAGTGAAGGCACAGCCATCTTGCAGCCTAATCCTTTTAGGCACATTTCCAGTAGCACAGAGGAAACATCAGCATCACTCAGGTGGGGGTGAGATGGCATTGGATTTCATGTCCATTGCACAGTGTCAGAATGCCAGAATTATTCACCAACAGTGGGGTGTGAAAACCAGCACCTCTCTCCCTGGAGGGAAGAAAGCACCTGCTTATCCCAGCTCCCTGTGGAACTTCCTAATGACTAGTAGGCTTACATTTGCCATCTTGGTTCTAATGACCATCAACCGTGATACTTTACCCTCACACTGGTCATCCTGGAGAAAGAAAACACATGCAGTCAGCAATGGTACAATAAAGTATCTGGTGTTAGCCCCCAAAATAGTCCTTTAAGCCTTAACAGAACCAGCCCCAGCAGCCAAAACATGAAACCTTTCAAGAGCTGAGCCCTATTTCCTTTTTCTACTTAGATTTATGGCATTTGACCTATTTTGCAGCTCTCTTACTGACCTACTTTGGAATTCTATTTTGGAAAGTGGCACAAAAGTCTCTTGTATCCCTGCAAAAGGAGAGAAAGAAATGGGTGTGGGGATACCCACCTATCCATTCTGTAATTAATTTCCACAGAAAAGTGTGTGCTTTCTGTCACACACACACACATAAAAAAAAAAAAACCTTCTCAGAAAGTGTTCACAGTCCTTTCAGAAGTAAAAAAATACATATATGTGAATGTATTTGATTATCGGTGCTATTTTCTGATAAAACACCTGCACACACAGAAGCCAGCATTGACACAGGAGTGGTAAAGATTTCGAGGCAAATACCACTCTAGAAACATCCCCATTTTATGTCACTTGAATCAGAAGCAGCATGTCTGAGCTGCAGCCCCACAGTAAAACAATGGGGGAGAAAAAGGCACATTTGCTTATAAAGAAGCATTCTGTTATGGTTAGCAGAGGACCAGACAGCCTGACCCCCAAACTAAGGGTCAGTAATACTAATAAGTTATTCAAGATCTCACAGCTTAGTAGCAGATTCGAACTATGACTCAAACCAGGTCTGCCTAATTCCAGAGGACGTATTTCCTTGCCCTGAACCAGACCGCTTCTCATAAAAGCAGATTCCACCCAGATTTGGACTTAACTTTTGTGATCATCCCATTGCCAGTAAACCACTTGGTTTCTGTTCCTCACCACCTATAAAATGGGAATACTCTTCAACATGAATAGATTTTTAGGTCAATTAAAAATGGAAAGATATTAAATACAATGTGGTATCCTGGACCAGATCCTGGAACAACAACAACAAAAAAAATCTATTGGAAAAACTAGTGATTTTAAGGGAAAAAAGTCTGGAGTTGGTTCATGGTAAGGTGCTGATGCTGGTTTCTTAGTTTTGACGAAGATGACATGTTCTATCAGATATTGCCAACAGGGAAAAATGGGTGAAGGCTGTTAGAGCACTCTCTGTACTATCTTTGCAGTTTTTCTGTAAATCTGAATTATTCCAAAATGTAAAACATATTTAAGGACACCTAAGTAAATAAAATAGAAAAATAGTGGTTTTCCTCTTGTGGTTGGTTCCTGAATCAAGCTTTGCACCAAGAATGATTTCATATAGACTGAAATGTGGACTACCATTTTCCACTTAAGCATCAATGCATTAAGATTAATAAATTCATTTAAGTAAATGTATTTAGAAGGGCCTCTGATGCGTGTTAGTTTTTTGTCCTTGTCTGTTTTCTTAATCAATGAATGCCAATAGGAAAACTCCTATTCAATACAAACATTTATAATATTATAAAGTCATCTCAAAAACTAAGTGGAGCAAAATATGTATAGTATGTTACCATTTATCCAAGAAGATATGCTATGAATAATGTCTATTGTATAAAAGTATACTATTATTTTTATTGCAGCAATTTCATTTTGCACACTAAAATAAACTCATATGTGTAGGTTCCCATATGTTCAGTGTGCCCATTCCTCAGACATGTGTCAACATTCCTGGTCCTCCACCAAATCACCAAGTGTTCTCTACCATTGTCCAGTGGGCTCCACCACCACTTGCCCCTGCCACCTCTGTCCCATTCTAAAAGTACACTATTGTCTTTCAAACGAAGGATAAACTGTAAATATTTTTAAGTTATTCCATATAAGGGAGGGGTGACCATGACAGAGTAGAAGGAATAGTTTAGACTTTTCTGACCATACTTTGGTTTGTATGTGTGATTTTGGAAGTATGAACATATTCTTACACAACAATAAAATGAATTGATTTAGTTAAAAAAAAAAAAAAAAAAAAAACAGTACCTAAAAGTCAAAGGAAAAACAAAACAAATAAACTTAACTATATGCTGATTTGTAGCATGAAAGACAGAAACTATTTCATGTGATTTAAAAATATTAATTTGAATATAAAGTTTTAGTAAGACATACCCTAAGAACGAAAAGGACATGCAAGAAGAACAGCTTAAAGGGTTTTTAACAATAATTTATTGACTGTAGGATTGGGGTTTTTATTCTGAGATTTAAGATCAATAGTCAAGTAAAATAACCCCTAAAGTCTAGAGAAAAGTATTCTCATAAACTCACTCTATATTTTATTTTGAGTATATTTTCTAGCTGTATGCACTGAACGTATCTGGAAATCATGACCAACCCAACAACAATGAATGCTTCCAGTGCCTAGATTGTGGGTTCTCAGTGCCATTTCACATTAAATGCAATCAGGGCTCCTTGGAGAAATGGCTGATTCCAGGTCTGGACAGGAAATTTATGAGGTGAGGCTGGAAAATCTTGTCAGAGTCAAAGAAAGCTACCAACGGGACCCAGGAGCTAGGCTGCCTGGGATCCCATTTGTCAAAAATGGGACAATTTGATCTTTAAAAACAACTAGTGAGTTGCAACATGACAATATGTTTGTATTCATAATTTCACTAGGATAGAGAAAAACAATCAAAAAGCATCTCTTTGATTGTTCAGGACACTAAGGAACCCAACTCATTTTGAAAATAGTCTGATAAAGAGTCAAGCATTTATCCTGACATATATGAATTCTACCAGAGGATATTCAAATCGTTGATGAGGGAAACCCTCTGCAGAAGTACAACAGGTAATAAGAGAAGAAGGAACAATAGATTTGGGATATCACCATTTTGCACACTAATGAAATAACGGATCTGGCAGGAATGGTCATTGATGGCTACTAACATCTCAAAGACAGAAGAGTAGAGCTGTCCCTCCTGATGAAAAAAGATAATACTGTGTCTGAATGTACTCATGTCGACTTAAAAATATATAAGATCAGAGAGTCATATTCAAAGATATCCTGGGGATGCAACTGGCTAAATCTGGATTCTGCGAAACTAGAGCAGTGCTATTCAACATGAGTTCACAGACCAACATCCGCATCCTGTAGGTGTTTGTTAGAAATGCAGACTCTCAGATGGGACCCCAGACCCACTTAATCAGAATGTCTGGGCGGGGCCACAGGAATCTGTATTTCAAGCTCTCCAGGTATTCTTTTATATGCTGACATAAGAAGCACTGACTTGCAGGAAAAAAAATCTGGTGACTTAAGCAAGGAGCTGACAGAGATAAGAAGGGGACTTGGGGATTTGCAGGTAATTTTTCAAAATATGAACATTGGCTGCTGATTTGGATAACATGTAAAAATAAGAGAAATGAGGACATTTGAACATACACTTGATACTTTATCTTAAGAAGTTATCAATTTTGTAAGGTCTGATAGTGGTCTCCTGGTTATTTTGTAAAAGAGTGAAATGTACTTAAATATTTTGCATGAAATATGTGAGATTTGTTTGTAAATAATGCTGGAGTGGGAGGTAGAAATATACTAGAAACAAGATTTGTCATGACTTCAAAATGATTGTGTCCAGGTGTGGGGGACCATATCTACTCTCTCTCCTTTTTTTGGTTTTAACATTTCAAACATTCCATATTAAGATTGATTTTTCAAAAATGAGTTAATGAAAATATTATAGCAAATATAACAAAATATTAACAATTGTTCAATGAATTGCTGGCTGTACTAGAGTGATTCTTACACAATTCTACTTTTCTATATGCTTGAAAAAATTTACCATCTAAAAGAAAAAACTTCATGGGAAATAACGACTGTAGATTCTCGTGCTTAAAAAGGCAGAGATTGCTATAGAAAACACTGACATTTTTGCTTCAACAACTCCTGATCAAGCTTGTATGCGCTAGTTCTATATTAGACAATTTCAGACGTTACTAACCTAAGCCCCGTTATCACCAACTTATAAGGCCAGGAAGTGAGGCCCAGGAAGGCACTGACCTTGGTCACTGTGCCCTGTGTGGGGTCAACCCCGAGTTGGTCTCATATGTGACACGCTGTGCTCTTCCTGTTCCTCTCCAATTAGAGCTACCCCATTTCCAGCATGTTGCTCATAATTCCTACAAACTTGGGGATCCTTGACGCTCTAGAACATTAAGTGAGAAAGTTTTGTTTGGTGCCTTTGCTACTTGATTTTTGACTTTAAATGCTTTACTAAGTAGTAATCTAAGGGCAGTCAGATGTGAATAGTAAGTCTATAACTTCAGGAGATTCATCCATGTATGCAATCCTTCTACCGCTGCCCATCAAAATATAGACTGCTTCTGTCACCTCCACTTCTCATGCCCCTTACTTGTCAAAACCCTCCCCAGATGCCCTAAGACCGACCATACTGATTTGAACCTAAAAGATAGAAGCAGGGTTGCGGGCAGTCTGTACTGATTTCTTACTCATCACGGTGAGATTCACATGTGAAGTTACATGTCGCTGTCATTTATTTATTTTTGTTGCATAGTATTGAATTGCATGACTAGATCTCACTTACCCAGCCTATTGGATGGAAATTTGAGATGTTTCCAGTTTTAACTGTTGAGAGTAAACCAGCAATGAGCTACTCCTCCTTAAATGTCATCCAGTGGATACATACAAATGCTTGTATTGGGTATAAAACCAGGAGTGGAATTGCTGGGCCCCAGGCCTATCTATACCTGTTGTGGATAACTGCCAAGCATCTCCAACAAGATCACACCCACCATCATCCCCAGCAGCAACATAAGAGAGTTCCAGTTGCTTTCTATTCAATGACATGTTTGTCACTGTTTTGCCATTGGATATCATCCTGTTTTAGAAACCTCCCTGAACTGACCTGTGTTCTGCAGAATTAGCAATCTCTCCTCTGGCTGCCACCGGCATTTTCTCATCTCTGCTTCAGCCCTCACCAACTCAGGTGGAATCATTTGCCTCTTGTGTATCTCCTCTCCTTAGAATTCAAAGCCCAGCAGGATTCTTCTTGGTATTCCTGTATCTAACACAGGCACATAGTTACTGCTCAGTTACAGTCGAATCAATGAATAACAGAATCCATCATCAATCAGTTTATGAATCAATATCCTCAAGAGCCTAAAATGTACCTACCTGTTAGACCTAGTATACATTATATGTAAACAACTCAATTCTTTGGCCCATGTGAACTTATTTCTATAGCTGTAACACACAGGGAGAATTGGACTGACATTCAGAGAACTGACAGGGATTGAGAATGTTTTCCATCTCTAAGGCCTCATTTGCACCAGTCCTGGTGGGCACTTAGATTAGAATGTGTGGATCTGTTTTGAAAAGTGCAATTCTTCCCCTCCAGCTACCATATTGCAGGATCTCAGAAAATAGCATTTTACCCTCTGTGTTTTCAATTCTTGCCAAGACCAGCAGCAGCCTCCGTGTGGAGATTGATGCTTCAAATGCTGTGCCTTTCCCAGCCCTACATCTGTCCCAGGAGTCCCGGATATGAGCTCATGGTACAGATGTACACTCCCGAAGGAGATGAGCACGTAAGTGTGATGCTGGTCTTCTCTAAAGACATGCCCACGTAAAGGCTTCCCTTGCATATAGGGGGGTTGAAAACTCACTGCTCTGTTAAAATAGCCTGGTGCCTGTGTAGATCAGTTATATGGAAAATGCCATTTTGGGGTCCAATATTTGGCTTTCACTGAACTTCTGCAAAATGATTATACCAGTGGACTGACATCTGTGACTTTGGTTGTGAGCATTTTACGGGCATTTCTTTATGGTGCTTTAAAAAAAAAAAAAAAAAAATTCAAAGGGATGGAGTGTTGAAAAAAAGCAGAGTGTATGAAAGAAATGGGCCTGAATATAATTCTAGAATCCTGGGTGCTTCTTCAAGTCAACCAACCTGGAGGCGAGAACAAGGCTGCCTCCTTTACTGCGTAGCTGGTCATCACTGCATTTCCTGTGCTGACCCTTGTGCTATGTAAGAGCCCAAGGCTCAGCCTTCAATGCAGGCGGCCCCTAGGTGGTCACATGGAGCTTCTGAGCAAAGGCCCTTGACCTCTGCTGTCCACCCTCAGCCGCTCTACCTGGGACTGTGCACCAGGGAACCTGGAGGGGACAACGGATGCCAGCAGGCGCTGTGACCCCCAGGTGGGCCTCCTTGCTTCCAAAGGCCTCTTGAGAGTTTTAGAGAAGTCAGCACATGTTAGTTCAGACTGAAAAAACTTTCTATTGTGCATGTGTTCTCATTCTTACCTCCTCTCCTACCCCCCATCCCTCCTGCTGCTGAGGATAGTTTATTCCTTCTGGCACAATCCTGGTCTTGTGGAAGAGGTCAGGCAGAGGAGGGCAGGAGGAAGGACAGGAAGAGAGGTGACCTTGGCAATGGGTAGCATCTACGGAAGAGAGAGCAGGGATAGAGAGGAGAGCTAAGGTGGGGGTGGGTGGGTAGAGTAACTGTGTCTGATTGGGGGTAGAAAACATTGAGGGTGGGGAGAATCGAAAATGGAGATGTCAAATAATAGGGTACCATTTCTACTGTGTTATGAATCAGAACCCCAAACAAGGGATAGGACTTCCTATGGATTTTATTGTGGGTTTTGAACCATGCTTCTTGAAAGCGACACCAGCTATGGCCTGAGTGGGTCACATTCATTCACAAATCTAAAAATGAGGCCCCTGCTCTATCAACAAGGCCTGTCCTCTGAGATAATCCAGGCCTTCTGAGGACTCCTGGGACCTGATGGGCCACCACATCCCAGGGAGTTTCTGAGAAGGAGGTGACCACTGTCTGCCTGCCCAGCTCAGTGTCCCCAGAGAGCAAGGCCTGGAGTTCGGCTGGTACAGGAGCAGACGTCCACGGTGGGCTTCCTGCAGCACCTCTGACTGCCCACATAGACTGGGTCCTACAGAAACAGGGGCATGAACATTTCCTAGCGGGTCCAGGGCCTCAGAATGGCTCCTGTCTCCAGTCAGAGCTCAAGTCCTAGTCAATTATCCAGATAAACTTGAACAGCATTTAGCAAAGTTTTTTTTTTTCATTTTAGACCAATTAGACTGCATATTTATAGATACATACATGGATAAAGGAACTCGAATTGGTGATGTTATTGTGACTGTGGGGGAAATTGTGGTGTTTGAAAGCTGTTTTCAAGTCAGTGACTATCCTACTGTCCAGAAATAATGACGTGAATAACACTAATTAATAGTGATCAGGGGAAAAAGCAAGATTTAAATTACATAAAATATCACATAAATCATGTGTGCATCTATCATCTTTTATCATTTCTCTCACTTTCTATTATATAACCAAATATAGAGAAATATATAAAATCCACCAAAATATTCACATCGGTTATATTTGATGGATGGAATTGTGGGTGACTTTTGTCTCCTTAATAAAAGTTTTTTCCAATTTCAAATTTTTCTTAAGCTATATTTCATTAGCCTTTGCTGTGTTAACAAACGACTCCAAAATTTAATTGCTGAAAACAGCAAACAGGAAATAGTTCTCATGATTCTGTGGGGCCTCTGTGCTCAGCTGTCAGTTCGCTGGCTCAGGACGGCCAACAGTGGCCACCATGGATTCCCAGCAGGTGGAGGCTGGTGGTCTAAGGCCTGAGCTGCACCCGGCCTCTCTCATTCTCCCACAGATCAGCCCAGGCTCACCACACCATGGTCATGTGGGATCAACGAGCAGGAGGAAGGCTAAGTCCTACTGTGTGCGTTCTCTTCAAGTCTCCGCCTGCATGACCTTGGTCCTGTCCTTTGGTCAAAGCAAGTCACCTGCAAACCAGGGTGGACCAGATGGAGGAGACGCCAGCACACACCGCAGAGAACCTGCGTGGAGGGGAAACTCGGGCACGTGGGAAAGCATGCAGGACATGGAAATCCAGAAAGGCAGCTCAGGCATAGACAACAACAAACTCCTTTGCCAAACTCCTTTGGAATAAATGAAACTGATGTTAAAGTCAAACCTGCACTTGGAAGTTTATTCCTGTGGGGGATGCCTCCTGTCTTGCTCAGCCTTGCATCCAACATCCTGACATCGAGGGACAGGGCTCTGCTGATATCCTCTCTCTGTTTCTAAACCTCTCCTGTCAGAATTGACCGAAAGGCAACTTAGGCCCTTCTGCTTCCATCCCATCATGAACTTAGCTTTGAGAATATTGCTATTTTTAACTATTTTCTTTTCTCTTCAAGCAGCAGTTATGGTCTCATTCATCTCAGAAATGACTGTTGGTGTTTTTTTTGCAAGACTGAGTGAATCATATCAGAATGACCGGTTCCTTCAGAATGGTCTCCCACAGAGCCATGTTGCCAAATCTGATTCTGCTGCTTGGGCTGGAGTCAGACTGGTTGGTCAGCTCAGAACCAGAGACTGCATCCCTGACATGTCGGTGAGAAGCTGGCCAAGAATAGCATCCTGTTCTCCCATCATTACCACCTCGGGCCCTTGTGGCCCTTGTGACTCCGTGTGGCTCCACTTAGCACACTGAGGACTGTGCTCAGAACTTCAGAGACAGTCATTCCTCAAAGGGCAAGGAATCAGCCTCAAGTCTCCCAGAGGAGAAATGTGAGCAGCCCCTGAGGCCTATGCAGTCTCCAGGGAAATCACGGTGAAACCATGATCACACCACAATTTTCAGATGAATGTTTTCCCCGAGTCAGCAATTCATGTCCCCAGAAACGGACCACTTGGGAAGTGAGTTTTCCCTATTGGGGAGCAGCTGGCTCTGGTTATGGCCACCTTACCCCAGCTCCATCACTCCCACCCTCCCAAGAGTGAGCCTCCACTGCTCTTGTACTTCCAAGATTTGGATCAGGGGAACAGATGGGTCTCTCTCATAGGGTCATACCTTTTGATGTGGTGGCTTCTAGAATGTGGTATGGGGAACAATTCTGAGCACATGTGGGGCACAGGACAAAAAGACATTGGTCAATGACCTTGGAGTTGGAATGACCTTGGGCATGGGATAGGAGGAAAGTTACTTCTCTCTACTTACTCCTCTATGCTCACTGTCCTTGTTAGCAGGTCCCCTGATCTGTTAGTTGGGACTCAAGGGCTCTCCCTGGACCCTCTCTTCCCAAAGAGAGATCTGACCTTGTCTCACAAGCCAGACAATGCCTACATTTGGGGGCTTCTTTCTCAGTGGCTCCTTTCCCTACCCAGACAAACCACCAGTCAATTGCCATTTATTCCCCAGTGGAATACGTTCTTCATACATGTCATTTCAATGAATGTATATCTTCAAATGGATATACTAGCTTCATAACCATTTTTCTACTCTTGAACATTTGCCTTATTGACATTTTTTCTCTTCAAAAATGTTGTAATTAAATTTTGTACATAATAGCCTTTTGAAATTTTAGAAGAATTTTTTAGACTAGAATCCCAGACATTGGATAATTAGTACAAAAGCAATGTACATTTTAAAGCTAAGATATATATTTCTGAGTTGATCTTAAAAGATTGTATCAACTTATTAACTAGCAGTCATTTAAAAGTTACTTGAAAACTTGAGAAGTAGTTGTGGTTTATGTCTTTTATAAATATAAGATTTATATGTATATGTTACATGTAATGTTAACTGTCATTTTTATCTAATTACAAAAGTAGAAAATTTAGAAAATATAGAATAACAAAAAAGGGGAAGAAAATATAAATAACATATAAAGGTCACTAGGGGGAGAAGGGCATGATTTCTTAAATTAGCAAAAGTTCAGAAAAAAATAGTATACAATTTCACATAACGTGTGATATTACATATAATAAAATTCATTAGGCATATGTCATACATATAAAACACAAATATTGTACATATTTTCTTTACAAACAATATATTATATAAATATAACATTAAGTTTCTTCATATATGTCTAATATGTATTGTTTCACATAGTCATAATAGTGTGTGTGTGTGTGTGTGTGTGTGTGTGTGTGTGTGTGCATGTGTGTAAGAAGAGAGAACACGAAAGCAAATGTGGCAAAATGTCACAGTCACTGGGCCTGGGTGAAGAAATATGAGAATTCTTTGAGCTATTTTTGCAACTTTCCTATAACTATGATATTATTTCAGAATGAAAGATGAATCACTTTTAGGTTACTTTCTAGGCTTTTTTTTTCAATGCATAAAGCATCGTTTTATGCCAATACAGAGTTCATGTTACCCAGCTTTTTTTAGAAGCAGACTTTGTAATATCACTAGACAAACGCTACCACAACCTTTGTCTATCAGTCTATGGATGTAAACAATTTCCTTGCTGTGAAACTACTATCTTGTTTCCAACGTTTCACTACTCAAAATATTTCAGTACATATCCCTGGACTCACATCTTGAATCGGCTCTTTGCTTACTGGGAAAGACTGCTCCACAAATTGCCAGGGAGCCTGGCAGCTCTGGTGACTGGTTCTGGGTCTCCTCTACAGCCTTGTCCTGTTCTGTCAGCCTGGTGCAGACTGGGAACTCTTTGCAAAGCTCTGGGTTCTGACTTTATTCAAACTGAGCCTTTGCTCAGTCTGGTGGCTCTGTCCACTCTGGCCTGTGCCCGGCCCTGGCACTAGAGCTGTGTAGTCTTGAACATTAAGGGATTTTGAAAATCATACAGAGTTGATAACACAGGGTGAGTGCAGGTGGCGGGTGCGATTAGGGAACCGGGGGACAGAGGGAGGATACCTTAGAACTGGACATGAACAGGGGACCAGTGAAGTTCCCTTGAAGTCACATCTTTCCCTGGGATTTCATTAATAGTTTTCTTCTAATCTTAAAAATAAATTAAAAATAGATAAATAAGGGAAAGCAGGACATTTTGATAGGTCTAAATATCATCTTAATGGCATTTCATCAGATACAAGTGATGTTGAACATTCTGTGTGACCATTTGTCTTTCTTCTGTGAAATTCTTATTCATGTCCTTCAACCATTTTCCTCTTGGAGTGATTTTTCCCTCATGGATCTGTATGAAATCTTAATATTCTCTTTTGTCATATGGTTTCAAGTATTTGCCCCATTTTGCTATCTTCCTTTTTTATCTTGTGAAAGAATCTTTCGCATTCAGCAGTTTTTCAGTTTGGTGTAATTCAATCTAAGCCTTTTATTTTTACTACAGCTCAACATTTGGAGCAGTCTTCCTTTGTTTTCATTTTTGTTTTCCACTTGCTCATACATTGTGTCTATATATTTTCTCAGAGTCCCTTTGATAGTTTGCACACTGATATCCCAGCTGCATGGTACCTAGCCCAGTGCCCCAAGTCAAGATTCAATCAGTAAGTATTTGCTATTGACTCAAGTGAAGGAAAATGAAAACTCTTTATGGTCTAATGACTTTTGAACATTATTTGCAAGGTTGTAATGAGATTTCAAGAAGCAATGTCCTAAATGGTACCCTAATGCCTCTCAGAGGATTGAGCTAATTGAATTCAAACCAGATGCACTTCCCATGATGCTATCCTCAGAAAGCCGTGGGGATGAGCTTTTCCCAGAGCCTGGGAGTCCCAAAACAGGCCCAAATGAAGACTGATGTCACTACCTTCCTTTGTTCCCACAGAGATCTGGATTATGATGTGTTCCTTCTAACATGAATGATTTCTGAAGATTCATACAGAGTTGATCACACAGGGCTCAGTCTGCACAGAGAAACAGGCCATCATCGTTGTGGTGGCCTTGACACAATTCTGGGATTTTAGATCTTATTTAGAAAGTGTTCACAGAAAACAAAATCAAACATCGCGTAGTGCATTTCAAGACACACAGCTCTCTCTCAGTGCCTCTGCACTTCTCAACTTTGGGGAACCCTCTATCGTTTGAATCCCTGCTTTTCTGACAGAATTGTTGACTCTATGTTGACTTCTTGACTAGAAGATCAGGAAACTCTCTCTTGGTCGTTACAAACCAACATTTATTTATAGAACTGTCTCTTCACCAACATCAAGAAAAAGGGAACTTGGGTTTTCTAAATAAAGTGTCTGGAGAAAACCAAAACTATGTGCTGTACCGATTATGTGGTAAATAATGCATTTTTAGATGATATTAATATTTGATGGGTTATAAATAATACATGTGTTTAGGGAAATATATGTATCTATAGAAGGAAAAGAAAGTTATAAACTTTGAATCTCACATCTTTGTATCACAGAGCAGTTGTGACCTATACTTGATGAAAACTAGTTATTTTGTATCAAGAATAAAGTTCCTTTAGTGATGTAACCTGGAAGGTTCAGAATTCAGAAGTTTGCCCCAACTTCTTGGGAGGTTGTTGCTGAGGCACCTCCTCCCTTCTTACCGATCATGCTGTTCATTCACAGCTCTGAGCACCCCATGGCAAAGTGTGGGCTTTAAAGAACCAAGCTGGGGTCTGCAAATGGACTAATCTACATGTGTATAGAAATCTTTCTCACCTCTTAAAATACAATTCAAACTTAACAGCGACCTCTGAGCAGAATTTGGAGACTGCCTGTCTGTCCCATCACTTTTAACTTCCAGGGGCCAGGTCAGCCAGCACTGACAGACTTAGTTAGTATCTTGGAGACACAGGAAGATACAAGGAATTCTTTAGAAACTCCTCTTCCTACACACACACCCCTGTCTAGCTCCTATTAAATGGAAGTCAGTGTAGAGCCTTCTGTGCCACCTACTTCCTAGGAATATTCTGAGGATAAAGAAGGTGAAATGGGCATGATTTGAAAATAAATAGGAAACTTCTACTTATTGACCTTAAAAAAGAAAGGAATGGAGAATGGTCAGAAAATTAGTTTCAAAAAAGAGAGCTTTAAGCAGCCTTGATCTCTCAACTTGATAAGTTTTCACACAACAATAGCCTTAAAAGTCAAGTTTTGTGAAGAAGGAAGGAATGATTTTCTAAATTCCTTGAATTTCATGGGAATATCAAGCGCTCTGATATTCATTAGAATATCAAACACAGGTCTAAATCATAGAAAACATACGTCTGCCAGGGGCAGAGAGAATCCAGGTCATGACCAAGAGGAGAAATCCACCTCGAGGAGAGGAGGGGCCTTAATATGATTTTGTAATGTTGTCGGGGCCTTCATGGGGCCTACAGGAAGGTGTCAGTAAGTTCTCACAGGCCCACTGATAGATGGAGAAGCCAATGGCACTTGCCAGAGTTATGCCAGTGAGGACAGCGTGCCCTTGCAGTCAAGGCTCCATAGACGCAGATCAGGGGTCTATGGAGCCATGGGAGACCCCAGCAGGAGTCACTGTGCCTTCAAATGCTGGGTGGAGGCCAGTGAGCAAGAAGAGCTAGCAGGCTGACCATCAGAGCCCACCGCAGACTCGGGTGGCAGATACCAGCAGAACGGGCAAGGAACGGTGTGGCTGCAGACGACAGCAAAGGCTCTATATCAGCTGCCACAAGAAAATGCCATAGACTTTGGGGTTTCACAACAGAAACTTGTTTATTTTTGCTCCGGAGGCTGAGTTGTCCAAGATTAAAGTGACAGCAAGGTTGAGTCCTTTTTGAGGCCTCCTCGCTCGGCTTGTTGGTAGCTGCCACCTTGTTGTGTACTTACATGACTTGTGCAAACGTAGAAAGAAGGCACAGGTTCTCTATTGTCTCCACTTAAAAGGACAGTATCGATTTGAGTCCCACTTTCATGACTTCATTTAACTTTCATTACTTCCTTAGAGGACCCATCTCCAAATATAGTCAAATAGGGGGTTAGGGTTTCGACTTGTGAATTTTAGAGAAATGTACTCAGTCCCTAACAGGCTGGCTGCTACCCAAGGACTAAGAAAACAGATCTGAGCCTCTGTCTTCCTCCTTCCCTCACCAGTAAACTCTAACATACAGCTTCCCACCACCTTCGGAAGGGCAAAGGTGGGGCGGGGCAGGGGGCAGAACTCCAAAGGACTGAGCATGAACCTGGGCATAATGTTTCACTTTAAATGGACGGGACATTATCACTGACTCTGACTCAGAAGGGACAATGTGTTCACTTACTGTCTCCCCACTTAGTAAGAGGCTGGAAGTTCCTAAGATGGGCCAGGCCAGGAATGATACAGAAAGAGGCTATGATATATTGACTTATGTTGCGGGTGCTGTAAGCAAACAGGAATATACTAAAGGAAACCAAAATATGTCCCCTAAAATATAACTTTTTGACATAAAAAATGATTTTTACCTGAAGGTAATTAAAAAGCAACAATGGGCTCTGGTTCCAAGATGGGGGACTGTTAAGATCTTGAGCTCACCTCATCCCCACAGACACAAAAAATTTAAACCCATTTAATAACTATGATCTTTGAAAAGGAGCTGGAACCAGCATTTCCACAGATACTTGGGGCCTGGACCTGCACTTGCTGGGTTTCCTTTATTCTGTTATTCATGCCTGTGACTGGGCGGCGGCAGGGGGGCGTGTGGACCTCTGCATTCTCTACCCACAACTGCAACTCTGTAGGCTAGACTCTTGGGCTTCAACACAGGGCTGGCTCTAGAGCTTCAACAATTCCGATGAGTACAGAGATGACACAGCAAAACAAAGTCCAGCATTTTGGACAACACCCCAAATGTATCCCAACTCCATATCCAAAGATAAGGACATTAGCTCAGGAAAAACTAAACTATAGAAACAGAGTACTAAACAGAATGAGGAAACAGAAATATATGCCAAACGGAACCAAAACAAAACCCCTGGGAAAAATCTGAGTGCAACAGAATTAAATAAACTACCTAATGAAGATTTTAAAGCAACCATTGTAATAATACTCACTGAAATCAGAACAATGGGGGAACTAAAAGAGAATTACAAAAAGTAGAAAATATAAGACAGATCCAAACAGAAGTTGCAGAGCTGAAGAACACAGCAGCTGAGCTAAAAAACACAATAGCTGAACCAAACACTTGCTATGAGGTCATCGCACTAATACCAAAAGCAGACAAGCTTCACAAAGAGAGAAAACTATAGACCAAAATATCTGATGAACTTAGATGTAAAAATCTTCAACAAAATATCAGCAAACTAAATTCAGCAACACGTCAAAAGAATCGTCTATCATGACCAAGTGGAATTTTTCTGTTCAGCATACACAAATCTATTTATATAATACACCACACATCAACAAAGGAATAAAAAAATCATATGGTCACTCAATAGATACAGAGAAAGTATTTGACAATATTCAGCACTCATTTATGATAAAAACTCTCCATAAATTAGGGATAGAAGGAACATACCTCGACACAATAAAGGCCACTTATGATAAACCCACAGTTAACATCACACTCAATGGTGAAAAACTAATGATCAGGAATGAGACAATGGTGCACTCTCACCACTGCTATTTCACATTGTACTAGCGGTCTTAGCCAGAGCAATTAGGTAAGAAAAAGAAATAAAAGGAATCCAAATGGGAAAAGAAGTAAAACTAACATTATTTGCAGATGACATGATAATATACACAGAAAATCCTAAAAATCCCAAAATGAACTATTGAAATTAATAAATGAGTAAAGTGTCATATTACAAAATTAATATATAAAAATCTGTTGCATTTTTATAAGTAAAAATGGGATAGAAGACAATGAAATTAAGAAAATGATCCCATTTAAATTAGAGACACAAAGAGCTAAATGCCTGGGAATAAATTTAACAAAGGAGGTGAAAGACCTGTACCATAAAATATATAACATATTGGTAAAAGAAATTTTAAAAAGTACAAAAAGAAGGAAAGATAGTACATGCTCATGGTTAGGAAGATTTAATATTGTCAAAATGACCATCTTACCTAAAGCAATATACAGGTTTAATACGATCCCTATTAAAATTCCACTGACAATTTTCAAGGAAATTACAACAACTTTTTGCATTTTGTATGGAATAATGAGAGACCCTAGCCAAAGCAATCATGAGGAAAATGACCAAGGAACCAAGAGCATATAATGAAGAAAGAAATGTATTTTCAATAAACGGTGTTGGAAACACTGGACAGTCACATGCAAAAGAATGAACCTAGACCACCCACTTAACACCCTACACAAAAATTAATTCAAAATGGATTAGAGAACTAAGACCAGAAACCATAAAATACTTAAAAGAAAACATAGACAATATGTTTCATGATGTTAGGTAGCTGTTAGACATGGGTGGAGTGCAGGAGAAGGTGGTGGGAGAGGGAGAGGAGAGGAAGGGGAGCTAGGGAAAGATACTTGAACTCCATCAATCAGCTTAGAGGCCAGGCCAGCCAGTTTGAAAGGCAACCATTGATGGACCAATTCAAGCCCCTGCCCCACCCCAGAATGGCCCTGGGTGGGGATAAAGGTGGGGTAAATGGCCCATAAAACCCCAGTACTGAGGCTCCTCAAGTCTGCCTCCCTTTTGGAATGGACCGCCCTTTCTCTGTCTCTTAAGGGTGTACTTTTCCTTTCAGTTCAATAAACCTGACTTGTTTTCTGCTGGCTGTGATAACTTATATGTTCGCAAAGCGGGTGGGCCTGATGAAATCTTCTCTTGGACTCAAGAATCCTGGAGCGAGACCTCAAGACCCTATGGTTAACAATGACATCAGCCTTAGAGAGGTCTTTGATGACTTAAGAGAAACAAAAAATAAGCAATGGGACTACATCAAACTAAAAAGTTCTGCACAGGTAAAGAAATGACCACCAAAATGAAAAGAATAGGAGAATGATATGGAGAAGATATTCACATATCATATATCTGTATATCCAAACCATACCAAGAACTCATGAAACAAACAACAGTAAAACAAAGAACCCAATCAAAAATTGAGTAGAACTTCTGAATAGATATTTCTCCAAAGACATAGATGGCCAACAGGCCTATGAAAATATGTTCTTCCTCACTTGTTATTTAGGGAAATGGAAATCAGAACAACGAGATATCACCTTATACCTGTGAGACTGGCTATTATCCAGAAGACTAGAAGCAATAAATGTTGGTGAGCATGTGGAGAAAAGGGAGCACTCTTACACTTTGGTGGGAATTTTAGTGCAATCATTGCAGAAGGCAGTATGGAGATTCCTCAAAGAAATTGAGAATGGAAATTCCATGATTCCATCATTCCACTTCTGGATATTTACTTGAAAAACACACAAAAAATAATTCTCAGATAAATACACACCTATGTCTATTTCAGCATTATTTACAATAGCCAAGAACTGGAAACTTCCAAAGTGCCCATTGACAGATGAATGGATAAGGGTGATGTGGATTTACAAACAATGGAATACTACACTGTCCTAAAAAAGCTTAAATCCATTATTTGGGACAACATGGATAAAGCTAGAGAGGAATATGCTAATTTAAATAAGTCAGAAGGACAAGGATAAATGCTGGATAACCTCACTCAGATATAGAATATAAAGAAACAAAGCCAAGGAACAAACAAAACAAAAATCATCCTTAAGGGCATGCCCTTGTGGCTAGGCAGCTGAGACACTGGTGTGAGGACCACATTCAGCCCAAGGACTTGGGTTTGAGACCTGGGTCCAGGGTGAACAACAACAACAACAACAAAAACCCAAAATGAACAAATAAATAAGTTATTTTACTTCTCTTCCTTTCTGCCTGCCTTAAAATCTTTCTTCCTTCTATCCTTTCCTTCCTTCCTTCTTCTGAAACAAGAAGAAGAAGAAAAACCCAACCCTTGGACATTGACAATGGAACTGAGGTTAACAGAGATGATGGGGGGTGGGCTGGGAGCAAGGGATGGTGGGGTTCCGTGGACAGTGGTGGAGGACTACTGACAATCTGGTGCTGGGCCTGGTGTTATCATTTATTTAATGAAATGAATCTGCATACCTAAACTTAAAATACTTTGCAAATCAAATTTACTTCAATTGAAAACATTTTTAAAAAGAAGCAACAAGTACATGAAAAGCTCTCTGCCGTCTCTCGATTTGCCTAAAAGCTGGACGCAAATTTACAAAGGCTTCCCCCTCCTCTCTCTAACAGGAAGGACACAGGCTTATCACCAGAGATTGCTTAGACCCTTACCAGCCTGGAGACTATCAGCATAACAAACTACTAACTAGTCTTTATCAACCATTAGTCTCCTGTGTCTTTACCCTCCCACAACTTACTGTCCCTAGGAATCAAAGGTTTCCTTCTGTCTTGTGTCTCCTCTGCTTTCATAGTTAAGGTGATGTAGAAACCAGAGTTCTAAACCAGCTCTTTTCCCACCCTGGGTTTCTCCTGTATGACTATGAAGTACAAGGATTAATAAACTTTTTTGCTGTTGTTGTTTGGAATTTATCTGTGCATGTTTTGTGTTTTTTTTAAATTGATTTTTTTGACAGAATATTGCATTTTAACATTAACTTGGTTTGAGGCAGGCATGATAGCAAATTTATATCTGTATATAGCACAGTAGATTTACCACCACTACTTCCTTTTTTCCCTTCACTTTAACCGGTTTCCCCCCAGCCTGTCCCCATCTCTTCCTGCGCCTTCTGATTTGCCTTGTTTTTCCCCCACTAAAAGTCTACTGTTGTTTGGATTAATTCTTTCTTTTTCTGAAGTCTATTATTGTTTAATTTAGATCATTCATTTGCTTCTATTCTATATGCATCATATGAATGGTATCATACAATGTCTGTCTTTCTCTTTCTGTCTTATCTTGCAAAGCATAATTCTTTCCAAGTCTTGCTCCCTGACTTCAAACTCGACTACAAAGCAATAATAATAAAAATATCCTGGTACTGGAATAAAAACAGAAATACAGATCAATGGAACAAAATTGGAAGTCCAGAAATAAACCCATACATATATGTACATTTAATTTTCAACAAAGGAGCCAATACTTACAATAGTGTCTTCAATAAATCATGCTGGGAGAACTGGACAGCCACAAGCAAAAGGTTGAAACTAGTCCACAACCTAACACCATACACAAAAATTAACTCAAAATGGATTAACAACTTAGATGTAAGGTGGGAAACCATAAAATACAGAGCAGAAGATGCAGGCAAATGAGGCAAAACACTCAAAAAAGAGATGTCTTTGGGAACTCAACTCCAATAGCAAGACAAATAAAATAAAAAATAAATAAGTGAGATTTCATCTAACTAAAAAGCTTCTGCACAGCAAAAGAAACTTGCATCAAAATAAAAAGGCATACAACTGAAGGGAGAAGATATTTGCCAAACACGCATCTAAGCATTTCTTCCTCTTGTCAACCTGTCTTTTGCTACAGAGCCCTAACTCAGAGCCTACAATGGATAGAGGGAAAGTTTCTCCTCCCCTACAGTGTAAAAGCACATGGTAAATGTGTGACATGTGGTAAGCCCTTTCCCTTCAAAAAGGCTCAAAGCTATTCTTTTTAGCAGTTCCTACTGAGTCCCTGGCTCATCAGCCTCTTTTTGAGAAATCCTTCGGCTCACTGTTGACCAATTAGAATCCACTGGGAGGCGGGGGAATTTTGCTCAGTAGCTGATTGAGAATTAGGTTTGAAATACCCTGATCTCAAGCAAATACTTCAACAAAAACATGTTACATGGATCAGAGTCAATGACACCCTCTAGAAACATTGATGCCCACACACTCCGATTTAATCCAACCCAAAATCTTTGTTATAAAATGTAAAGATGCCGGCTTAGCCTGCTCCGGGCTACCAAAACCCCGACAAATATCCTGAATTAGTTTGTCATTTTAACAAATGTTCCAGCTGAGAGAGCAGGGCTGGAATCATAATTATGCCAGCATATAATAATTACAACCAGCTTAACCAGACTTCAGGTAGATTTTTCAACAAAAACGTGCAAAATTCTCAACAGCTTTTACTGTTCAGCACACGTTTGGCACCAGGTAACTGTTAAGTGGACTGTCACCACTAATTCCTTTGTTATCCGGATGACACATAGTCAGAGGAGTCGTGTGAATGTAACACATACCGTGTGGGTGTATTTCTTGAAAAATCGGCAACAGTGAAAAGATTTCTAATTCCCTTTTGTTAACATCAGCCGGCAAGCAAAGCAGGCAGCCTGGATGGCTTTGAAGAAGGGAGATAGCGCGTCATGTGCAGTTAGCACAGTGTCCATCCCCTGATGTCCCCACAGCTGTTACCCTGTTTCAGGGTGTGTCTAGAAAGATATTTAGATACAGGGAGAATGCTCTGAAAGGTAGTGACAGCCCTCCTCTCTTGTATCTTTCATTCTTGACACTGGGGCTATTTCATAAAAATGATTTAAAGAGACTATTTCTCAGCTGCAATTTAGTGTCTTCCATCCGCCCCCAATCTTTTTTTTTTTTTTTTTTTTAGAGGAAAGGGTGCATGCAGGAAGAGAGAGGAATATGTATGTGGACTTGGAATGAATGTATGGAGACTGCACCTGGCCAGAGCAGCAGACAACCATCAAGCCATCAAGGTGCATCTCTCTTTCCTTTTAAGCTTGTTAATAACCCAGTATTTCTGGGTTAAGCAAAGTCTCTTCCTGTCCTTCAGTTCCTGATGTGCTAAGACGGGAGAAAGGCCACGGTTCTGATTCTGCTAGACACAGCGACATCCAGAATGGATGTGAAAACCTAAGTGAAGCCAGAGCAGTGTAAGGAGTTCAGTTCCCACTCATATCAGAGACCACAGCCTCAGACAGCCTGTGGGGGTCTCAGGATCGAGCTATACTGGAGGAGCCGACATGACGTGAACAAAACCTTCAGTTCTGGGAGAGGCTTGCCAACTTTGCTGCTCATTCCACATGAGAAAACGGGGGAGTGACGGAGACTGCAGACAAGCACCCGGCTGTGCAGAGAAGGGGAGCCGGTAGAATCTCAGGGAGCCCTCCGACAGCCTGCTCTCTGTTAAGTGGCTGATGTCCTATCAGCATGGAACCAGAGAAGGCTGCTGCGACTTCCAAAGGGATTTGTGCTTGGTGCAGGATGACTTGGCTCAGTGACAGCCACTGCCAAGAGCTGCTATTTAGCAGACATGCCAGGTGGTTATAAAGTTTGATCAAAGTGCAAGCAGGCAACCTCTGTCACGCAGAAGCAGTTTAATCACATCACAGATGGCTTCCTTCGCTTTTACTGTGCGCGCCGACACTCACGCGAACGCAGGGACCCGCTGCGCTGTGGTCTTCTCCTTTCCTGAACCGGGAACATGCCTGTCGCCAGTCAGATACTCTGCTGCGTGGCCACATCACACCCTACACCTTCTCTGGTGTTCTGTCACGTCTGCTTCTTACTCAGACTGTTGGTCATTTGATATAGTCAGAGACCAAGTCCATGGGTCTGCAATTTTTACACCAACAAGTGTTCAAACAGGAGAACTTTTTTTTTCAGGGTGAAAAAACATCATATTGAGAATTCGCCAGCCGGACTCAGTTTAGATGATCCTGATTTTGTTGGCGGCATCCAAAGCATCCTAGTCAGGAGCAGGGAGAGCAGAAGCCTTCTTTTCTCCCTCAGGTCTAATCAGGCTGCTGACTGGCCACATCAGTGTCACCGAGCTTCTCCACAGGCTGTGTGAGCTGGTGTGTGCTGGCCTTGACATTCACCATGAACACACGTGTGGTCTTCTGTCTTCTTCCCGGCTGACTTGGTGGTCACGGGGAACCTGATGATGGCACAGGGGTCAGGCTTGTTTCTCCTGGGGCGCTTTTCCCAAGACAGCTGGATGCCCTCAGCGCCATGGCGTCATGGGTTGTTGGAACGTGGGTGACAGCGGGTCTTCTTTGTTGTGGCTGTGGACACCTCTCAGCACTGCTTTCTAGGCCTTTAAAACCTTTGCTTTGGTTTCAGCTTTGGGAAGGGGTCCTTCTTCGCTTTGGGCGCATCTCTGTGAAAAGGGGGAGAGCTCCTCATGGAACAGACTTCCTCACTCGCCTGCTCTTTGACGGTTGTTCACACGTATGTCCTTCGAGGAGCCTCCTCGGCACAAGCCGTTGCTGACTCACTCTGGGCACGCAGAGCATCCAGGAAGTATGTTTGGCAACAGACACCAGCTTTAAAAAAAGCTCAAAGCAATTTTTTTCCCCCATTATTCCACTACCAGCTGGCAGAGAGGACAAATCACCACAATAGGAATTTCTCCTTCACATGAAATCATAAACCACAGACAGAAAGCCAGCCCGGTGTGGGCGCCGCCTGTCCCTCGCTGATTATCCCGGGTTGATGGGTCTGAGCTCAGAAGCATCCACTCCAACCTTTATCCAGCTGTATCAGTGAGGGGTGGTTCCCGGCCAGAACCCAGACACGCTCAGGTGCCAGAAATCAGCTCCAGACAGATGTGACTTTTGAAGTTAGAATGGTAAATTCTACTTAGAATTCCCAAATCCTTCAAGGCACTCTCGAAGCCTGATTTTAATAAGATAATCCAGCAAATGGGAGAGCAATTTCTGAGATATTTAAGGGGTGATTGTAATGACGTAGTCTTTCATCCATGTTTATTATAACATTGCTTTATTTCTGTTCTAACCTTATTACAACAGAAAATAAATGCTGGGTATCTGAAATCACTCACTGGCATTTTTTTTAAAAAAAGCTAATAACTACAACATCAATAGGAAAAGAAATCCCTTTAGCTGAAATCAAAATTTTGATTTGCAGCCTTGCCCAGAGAAAGGCCCGTTAAAGCCAGAGCTCTCAAGTTCCTACCAGCGTCCGTCTCAGCACCTTAGCTAGAACTGCCCTCACACATGTTGGCTTGCTTTGATTCTTTAGGTTTTAAGACCTGGCATCAGGTGTGAGCAGGTGGTAAGCTCTTCGTGGGCATTTTTGAAAGTCAGCTCGATCCAGGCATTTTCTCCAAGATATTTAGATGCTAGCTGACACAATAAATCCACTTCTTGAAAAGTGTCACAAAACACTAGTTCTAGAAGTATTTGGGTTCTGAATTCAAATGGTTACTTTGAGAAAGCTTTGGAAATTCTTTGAAGACATGAAAGAAAGACAAGCAAGAGTGCGGCAGGGTATTTACCTGAGAAAGACAGCCCTGAACTAATGGCATAGATTTAAAATGTGTAATACGCGTTCAGTAGCAACAGAAATTCAGTGTACCATCCTGGAAGCAGCCTAATAAGTTCTAGAAGCTAAAATTAACCTTGAGGGTAGGCTTCCACCGTGCTGTTGAAACTGTTTCTAAGAGTGAGAAGAGGCTGAGGCGAAATAAAAGAAGTCTGTGGTGCCTCTTGTTTGTATGACCGATATTTGCTGCAGCAATGCCATGAATACAAAGATCTTTCGGTGCCAAACTGAGCACATGTGAGGGTGGAAAACCCATGAGCCCTGGACTCAAAGGTTTCTCTGCACACTCTTATTCCACCTCTTCCTTATGGCCGGAAACACTCATGCGAGGTTTTCTTTGAGCCAACTCACAGGGATGGATTTGATTCCTATACCAACCCTGTGAAGCGGGCACTATAATTACCCCTGTTTGATAGACAAGGAAACTGAGGCCAAGTTAAATAACTTGCTGAGCTTTATTTACAGTCTCAGCTCCCAATGCATCTTTTTCCCTGGCTCTGTCACAGTGGATGCAGCCCTTTTCATGTTCTCGTTGCTGACGGGCACCCACTGAGCTTATCAGGAGAGGGAGCTGGAGAGAAAAAGGTGCAGTTTCTCAGGTCTGGAGAAGTTTGCCAGGCCAGCGACTCCAGTGCCTGGCTCCTCCATCCTGTAGACAGCAGTGCTGCCTTCCCCAGAACCTCCCTTCATGTGAGTCTCAGGTGAGACAGAGCCCTGGCTCACTAGAGAGATTTTGAGCAAGTTCCAGAGGGCAGGTTAGCATGGCACCGTAGAGGAGCCCTGTCACCTGCTGAGTCCCAGCTGTTCCTCTCCAACAACATCTATGTCTTAGCCTTGGGCTAGGAGGGGCTGCTCTCCCCGGGGATAGCACTGCTGCCTTTTACCTGCGTTCCTTCTTTTCCTCCTTTCTCCAATTCTCCACTCCTCCAACTATGGTTAGGAAATGCAGATGATAAATGTCCCCGTTCAGAGGACTGTGCAGTTTTTCTGTCCTGATTGGACCCAGCCTTACCTAAGGCCACAGACCAGATGACAATGTAGCTCCAAGGTGAACACAGGCCTCCCAGCTCCCAAGTCTCTGCTCAGGTTGTTAGATGGTCTCTTGCGGGCATGAGAGCTCAGGTCCCGACGTCTGGGTGGCGTGAAGCTCTGGTTCACTCAGGAGGGCAGAGGGGACGTGTCAGGAAGTGGCCTGGAGGCTGGGTTTAGAAGTGTTTTTGCAGCAGACACTAGAGGAAAGGGTCCTGTTTCAGCAGAGGGAGAGAGGAGGAGAGGGGTGATCTGGGGGCGGGTGGGGACAGAGGTGCCACCAGGGCTCCTGGTTAACCCTCTTAATCCTCTTTGCTGGAATGTCTTAGCGGGGTCTGGGGTCTTTAGGACGCTAAGTGGGGTTCTGCACAGTTCCCCAGATACCTCCTGCTTGCTTCTGGGAGACACCAAGCCTTACTTCTGTCTGGTGAGCGGGGGCTATGATGAGGAAGAGGAGGTGCAGTTCGACTCCCTGCAGCTACCCATCCCCGCCCAGTGAGTACTCAGTTCACAGCACAGAACACACAGCACAGGAATGCGCTAATTTCTGTAATCATTGTATTTATTTCCATTTTTGGTAAAAACTAGTTTGTTCTTTATTCTCCGAACATGCATTTATAAATAACGGACACTGCGAATGTTTGGAAGCACAAATAGCAGTAGAGAGTCACCAGACCGTTGCTAGCAGTTTAGCTTTTAGGGGGCTTGAAGAAACTAGCAAGATACTTACTATTTCTTTCAGTCAGTTTGCCTGAGTCTCAGGTGAGACAGGTGAGACAGAGCTTCCATGGAAACAGACTCTTTTACAAAGTGAAGGAAGGTAGTGAGTGGGGTGGTGGTGGGGTGTGGGAGGGAGGGCTGCCGGGACCCCAGGTCACAGGAAACAGAACTGTGCTCCCATCTCGGGCAGAGCACCTCCATCTCCGGAGTCAGCTTCTGGTTCAGGTGCTGCACCAACCAGAGCGTCTGAAACACACTGCGTGCCGACGCGACGTTTGGTGTTCGCAGAACTGGCAGAATGTGGGATTGACATTTCACAAGAGATGGATTTGGCTCCCAGAAATTTGATGAAAAAAAAAGAAAAGCCCAGATGAATATGTCATGCTGCTGGGTGGGAACGGAGGGGAGTAAAATCAGAAACTAAAGATAAAATTCAGAGGTGAAAAAGGAAGGGATGGTATCTTGTGGGTTATATGGAGTTGACCCATTTTTTTAAGGGGAACTGTTTCTGCTTGGGGTGTGGGGCAGCAGTTCAAAAAGTTATGCTTTCTGTTATGGGGAAAAAAAAATCAAAAGTCAAACAAGTGCTTCACATCATGAAGGTAATGTGGAGTTTAATGGTGCATCCAGGAGAGAAGTCATAGTGTCCAGGAGTGAGGCAGCCTGGATTAGACGGCGTTCCTTTGAAGGAGCTGGTCCAGTAATTGCTGGGGAGTAGGAAACAAAGATGTCAGGTCCAGCCCGGCATCTGTGCGCCACGCACGATGCACACCTGCCGGCAGCGAGGCCGTTACCTTTTTGAAGACTTCAGCACGGAGTCTGTTACTCTGCAAGATCACCCTCTTCTTTTGTTCTTCTTTTTTCTTTTTAACTTCCGGCAAGTTATTATAGATTCTGAAACAGATTCAGAAAGCATCATGAATGGCAGCAGGACCAGGGTGCCTGCAGCAGCTCCACCTCACAGGGAAGGTGGCTGCACGAGGATGAGCTGTGAGCTCGCAGCTGTGAGGGTGGAGACCCAGGCCTTCGAGAACCATCTCCCACATGGGGCTGCAGGCCCGCCGGTCCGTGAGCAGCTGCGGGTCCTTTCTGTCCATTCTGTGATAATCAACTGCTTGTAAAACGAAATATTCAAAACCTACTGCTTTGCCTCTCTGAGTGTAAACTTGCTGCCAAGACCTTTTGCCAGCAATTATAGCCTTCCTGAGACTTCGAGGAGGAGCCGCAAAGAACTGGAAGTAGCAGGGGTTTATACTGGAATAAAGCACATGCAAAGGTGTGTTTACATCTTCACCTGCTGGATTCCTAATTAGGCTGTTTCCCTGAGCCTTTAGGGTACAGGGATGATGTTCTTGCCTTGATGTAAAATTAGGAGCTTCCAAGCCACCAGCAGGGCCCAGGGAACAGTTATTCTGAAACTTTCTTCCTGCCCCCAATTGAAACTCTATAAGGATGTTTATGCTTGCTTATCAGTTTAGGTACCGATGCCTCATAATGTTCTAGAATCCATGGACATCGGGTATCACTGTGGCCTGAGCTCTTGGGTTATTATGCATGTGGCTAAAACAGCTCTTTAGTTTTGCTTAAGTTTGAAAACCAAAGCTGGTTTAATATTCTTCCACTGTTAAAAGAATAACTACAAAGTATAAATAAATTAATGAGAAAGTTAGCAGGTGGTATTATTTCAAGTATTGGACACTACTCCCAAGATTGGAAATGGTGTCTCGGGTCCTGTTGCCATCTTGGTGTGGGGCCAAACCTCCACTGGCTCATGGTGGGCTGGATCCCAACCTCGGCCTCTTTGACCTTGCACAGCACTGTCCTCCAACCGTGTAACAGAAAGTAACCCACAAGGTCCTAACATGCTCACACACGCACAGTGTCTGGCACCAATGGTGACATGGTCTGACGTGGGCTGTTCTAGAAAGAACCAGAAGGAAGGTCATCAGAATGAGTTGCAAAGCTGGCAGGTCCCAGAAATTCCACTAGAAATTCCTTCATTTCCACAGAGACCCATCTTGCAGCTACTAACCATCTCAATCATGTGGAGAGTTTAAAATAAAAAATGCCTGTGTACTGCCCCCACAGTTTCTTATTCAGCATTTTCCTAAATAACTAATCGCAGAGCTACACAATGGGCCATTCAACTGAGTTAATACCACTGAGCAAAATCATCTCTCTACCTCGGACACAAAAAGACTACAGACATAAAAGTGACAAGGGAGAGCTAGAAAAGGTAACATAAGGTATGACCCTGTATGTGGTTAAAAATTAGGTGACTGTATATACCTCTCTCTTGCTCTCTCTCTCTCTCTCTCTCTATATATATATATGTATATATATATCATATATACATACATGAATGTATAGTGTATATATATGTATACACGCACACACACAAGGTCCATTTCAGGCAGAGAGACAGGTCAGGAAGGGCACAGAGATGTCCCTGGAGACAGGACTGGGGCTGGGGAAGTGGGGTGAGGAAGGATGATTATTGGTCATGAGAGACTTTAGCTTTATCTGCATTGTTTGAATGTGAACAATGAAATTGCAGTTGAATAATATAATAACAGAATATAAAAGGAAAGAAAGCTCCAGGGAGATTCTGTGGGTGAATGAGGTCTGCAAGCCGGGGTCTGAGCCCACTCAGGACACAGCCTACAGAGCACAGTGAAAATCCAATACATGGCTCCCTCAGGGGAGACCTGGCTTCCGGCCCAAGGAAGCCAAAGGCTGGGGTCAGCACCACCTAGCTCATTTGTCCTCTCTGACCCTCAGTCTCCTCTTCAGTAAAATGAGAGGGCACTACTCTGTCCAGGAGTGCTGCTTTGAGATCTATTATTTTCATTGCAAGACTCTAAATAGCAGCTTTGGGTTTGGGAACCAGGTGGGGAGGATTTGGCTGAATTTTTACACTACATTGAAAAGGAATGCTTTTGGCATGAGGTCGATACAACTTTGCACTTCTGAAGCAGTGGCCCTTAACGAAAAAACTCAGAATGCTATGAACTGTCACTAAAGGATGGGTCCGTTTCTCCTCACTTTCTCTTTTTTATTTTCTCTTTTTTATTTAGTAAGATGATTGAGTTGGCTAATTATCACAGAAAAAATATATGCATGGTCAATATGCATGGTCAAAGCAGGGATTTTGTAACTGGAGTGGAGAGAAACCTTTACATCCTATTTCAACGGTTTTAAGTTCACTATCAATTTGATTTAATTACTGTAATTCCTCCCTGTGCTAAATACTTTATTATATACTAATGACATTTTAGTTGCATGCACTTGGCCAATGCTGCTGAGTTGCTACATTTTGGTCAGAAGGCCAGTCTTCCAGGGAATGGCAGCCTGTGTTCCTCAGGTTGGTAAGAATGTGTGGGCGTGGAGAACAGCGACTGGCCAAGCAGCACCGTGGGGACTTGCCGGCAGCAGGGCCTGAGGTGGGCTCCCACGTGACTTACAACTTTGGACTCTTTCCTGGAGGTCCAGCCACAGTCAAGACCCTCTGGACAAACAACTGGTCTCCTCAGGGCATCCCTTCTTCAAAGGGACATGGAGACACACTGGCACTGCGGGGACAGCCTGAGTCTCTTAGAGCCCATTCCTGGATCTGTTCAGCATCCAAGACCTACCACTTTCCTAAGGTTTTCCAAGAACAGCATTTGCACTCAGAGACCAATTCAGCAACTCCCTGCCTTCCAGCCAACGTGTCAGATTCATGGCCAAGCAGACCTCACACCTTAAATGTGGACTGAGGCGTCGTCCCCACTGGACCACACCTGGATCTGCCTTGCCCCTCCACCTCCCCCACCTCCTTCCGTCTCACAGAACAGTCAGGTACCTTTTAGATCGCATGTGCATCTCCTTCTCTGAAATGTACCTTTCTTTGGGTTTGAACAAGTTATCTGAAAAAAAAAAGTGGAAAGAGGATTAATTTCAGAAGGTACACGGAGTCCTAAAGAACATGACAGCTGACTTGGCACCCTCTCTGTTATTGACCCTAAATCAGAGCCCTAGCCTGGCACAAATACTGCGGGGTCCAAGGACATTCACACCATACATGGCCGTACTGGAACTGACAACCTACTGGGTCGGTCTTGACAAGAGCTAAATAAGTGCCAGGTTAGCTGCTAACCTTCAGGGACAGTGGTTTTTGGGTATGGTTCATTTGGAAGTTTTATTTAGGCTTGCTGGGGTCAGGGCCAGGGGGAACCACGCTGTACTACAGTGTTGTCTGGAGACGGGGTCCCGGTGTGAGCTCATACCAGCCACAAAAATACCTCTGCACTGGGGTTATGGTGCCTCTAGAACCAAGAAAGCTCCCAGATCTCCCCAGAGCATTTGAGAGCAACATCTTCCACTCCCATCTGCAGCCAGTCCCTGCATCTATTCCAGTGGAAGGAGCAGCCCTTCCCAATGTCAGAAACGCAATGGACAACATGTGAAATGACATCTATCTAGTGCCCTTTGATGGAGAAAGTATTTGGTGGCTAAAATAACTGTGTGTGGCATATTTCTCATCCTACTAATCACAGTGGTGTTTACAGACGGCACCCTTAAAAATGGCATGTTAAGAAAACTAGTGTATACCCTTTCACAATAACTCTGAAATTCCTGGGGGGCTTTCAGCCCTACAGATTAGCGGGAGTCCAGCACATGATCGATGATCCCGGGGACTTGCAGGGGAGCATCTGGAACACAGGGCGGTAACCCGCTACCCGCCTTCATTCAGCAAAGACAGGCACGGGGCTCAGCGTCCTTGCTCAGCATCACAGAGTGGAAGTGCCCTGTGATCCCCAGGGAAGACTCCCCTCCCATGTGTCTGTTCATCTCCCCGCCGGATCTGTCCGCCTTCCGGACACCACTACAGAGGAGCAACCAAAGATGTCCTGGATTTTAGAACATGCAGAATTTGCCAGGAACATGCAAAAGAGTCGGCTAGAGACAAGAATACAGAGAAATTTCTTCCCCTTTGGGGAAGATTTACAATGTGCCACAGCACAGTGTCTGCACTCTGTTCTTATCAGCTTAGCTGGACTCTCTCTAGTTACTCAAACAGAAAAGAACAAAAATAACACCTTTAATTAACCTCAAAGACAAGATTCAAAGGAGAAACAGGAATAACAAGAAATCAGAAGATCTTTTCCAGTTAAGGGAAAATGTTTCCAGTATTTGGGGACCAGAGACAACCCCCACCCATTCAGACAGGGAGAATGGCCCTCCGCAAAGAATGAGACTCAAGTACAAAAACGCGCGATTTTTTTTTTTTTTTTTTTTTTTGTATTTTAGGGTTCAGGAAATGAAAGTTCAAGATTAGGGTGAGGCCAATGTAGACAGATGAACCATGTCCCTGGGGAATGAATTTGTAACAAATCACATCTGTAACATTTTTATAATCTCAATTCAATTGTATGTGGTCTATGCTGGGAGACTGGGTGTTGTGGGGTATGCTGGGGTATTGCTTATTTTTTGTTTGTTTTTCTTTTAGAGCACCTGATACCACAATTAAGCTTTGGTTTTATTTCCTAGAGGAAACAAAAGCACAGGTGAGTTATTTGGCACCTCTGCTATTTGTTTTCTGAACTCCTCTCCACCTCTGGGCTCAGCAGAAATGTGAACCCTGGGCCCTGCAGCCCCTTAGGTGCTGAGTGAGAGAAGGTGCTTCAGCCAGTGGGCTGACCCCACCTGGGGGAGGCATTTACTGGTTATCTGCTGCTGACTTTGAGGTCTCATAACAGCACAATGGGGAGTAGGGTCTTTCTGGGGGAAAGAGAGAGAAAGCCTCTGCCTCCAAACCAAGTGTGTTTACAAGACTCCCAACCTCACTGGAGTAAAAGAACCCCATTTGTCACCTTGAGAGAGGAAGTGACAAGGAAGGGGACTTGCCCAACCCCAGGGACAAGATATTTATGTCCCACTGTAGTGTATATTGGAGCTCAATGATCTTCACATCAGTCCTGGAACATACGCATGATTTGTTGTATTTTAGGGCTGGGGAAATGGAAGCTCAAAGGGCAACGTGTGTCCTGCTCCGGTTCACGTGGAGGATGGGTAAGTGGGTCTCAGTCAAGTCAGCCCAGCCCACCCACATGCACTCACCTCTCAGAACACGGCCCTCGACTCCCGGCAGCAGAATGTGTATTTGTGCCCGCCTGTGTCTCATAGGATCTTTCCAAAATTAATTTCTTTTCTACTCCTTCCTTCTACTTTAAGGAACAACTACTATATCAATTGGGGAGGCTCAGAAATAAAACAACAGATAAGGTCCTGATACCATGGACTTCATTTGTTGAGGGGCGATTTGGATCATTAACAACACCAGCTACAAAATATGAGGTAACACAGCCATCAGGGAAAGGCAGGCAGGGCAGGAGGAGACACTTAAGACTGTGACCTGCCAGGCTACATCCAGCTGTGGAAGGACCTAGCAGGAGGGGTTTGTAAAGGAATTGTGAATTCCCATGGAAGGAACAAACTTGGATCAGGGGGCTGTGGTTCCCCACTGGTGAAGATGACAGTCACCTGAGCAGTTTGGCAGGTAAGTGGGTACTGGAGTCTGCACCAGGGTCTCCAGATGATGCCCCCAGAATCGGGCATGTTGAGTTCTGCCAGCCTGGGGAGTTGGCATTTCCTTTAGTAAGAGAGATGGAGAGTAAGGTGGGTTCCACAGGCGACTTGGAGGGTCCTCTTCTCAGATGCTCCACTGCCCAGCACACAGATGGACAGGGAGATACAGACACACCGCAGGATGTCAGCACAGCTGGATGGGAGACTTTCTGGGGACTCACAGGCACTGGACGAGTGCGGAAGCAGGTATGGGGCTGGGAGACATTCAGAACGACGCCCAAGGGTTTGGTTTTACAGGACCCAACCCTTCACTTGCCAATTGTTAAGTCTTCACCCCTGGCTCCAGGCAGCAGGAAGACACAAAGATACAATGAAGGCTCCAAGGCAGAGTGAGCCCCGAGAAACGAGCCTGGGTGCCAGGACCCACGTCTTCATCAGAGAGGGGGTTCTGGGGAGAGGTTGGCCCAAGAGGGAAGGGGGTGAGGAGACCTCACAGCAGGACTTGGATTAGCTGAGCCTTGAAAAAATGTGTCCCCAACAGCAGGTGGAGCACCAGGAGGAAGAGTCCAGGCGGAAAGGCCAGTGACACGGGGACCCACCACCTGAGCGAGAGATGGTTGTCCTGGGGGACAGCATTTTGCAGGATGGAAATCGTCCTGCATGTGCTTTGTTAAAAATGCAGTGAAATCCCATCTATCAATTCTCTTTTAATGGGAATTCTGCCTTGATAACATTAAAGTGAGTGGTGAAAACAATTTTCAGCCTGCTTATGGTCTTCATGGATTTTCCTTGAAGCTTCGTGTATTCTAATTCACTTATATGAGGAAAGAGAACTGCAGTTGTATTTACCTGCCATTATCATGCAAATGGAGATTTTTTTCCCCCCAATAAAATTACTAAGGTAAATTACCCATTTCTGTATTTCTGGAAAATCTTTTTTTTTAAACCTCGACTCCCTGGTGTCTGGCTCATTATCGTATCCCAACGTCAGGGCCTGTTGCTAATTTCACTTGGTAAAACCAGACTTGCAGAGCTCTGGCCTGTCTCAAGGTCAGCAAAAAACAAAGATTCTGGTGCTTCTGAGGCTATTTGGGGACATCTGAGTAAAAGTCAAGTCCTGACATCCTGTATACCTCCGTAAACACAGGTGGGTGCTCATCAGCTGACATCACGCCTGTGAATCTGCATGCCCATGTATGCACAGAGGCACAGGGACACGACAGGTGACATACAGCTGACAGTGTCACCAGGAGGCAGTCAGGAAAACCCGGGGTCAGCAGGATTGGTTGCTGGGGGTTGGTTGCCGCTCCTTTCCTCCCCAGGGGCCCTTATCTGCAGCTCTGATTGCAAAACTGGTATTCCCATTGGAACAAGTCATCTAAATGGTAATCAAGTTCACACCAGATTTATTGGTACAGTGCTCTCCCAAGAGCTTATTTTCTGCAGTCAACTCACGGGCTTTGAAGAATCTTTTAGACATTTGCTTCCACTTTCTGAGAAACACCAAAACCACGAGGTGATGTTTGAGAAAATTCACCCACAAGCCAACAAGCCAAGGTGGAGGGTAGACACCAGGTCTACAACCTTTTGGAATCTTCCGTTAACGACAGGGCTTCCCAAAAGGAGTGGAAAGGGGTGTGTTTTAAGGAGGAAAATCCCCTATAGGGCTTTCCCCTCTAAAAGGGCCCCCAGTACATTGCAGTCTAAGATCTCAAGGAAGTTTATTCTGCCAGTGTCAGAACCAGAGAACAACTGGCAGCTCTTTGGTACCAGCCGATGCAATCACTACATCATAGTTCTTAGATCCAGCTGCATGCGCATAATTTCTCCCAGCTCACCTCGGACGACCTCTGATTGGCCTGAGTGTGGCAACAGCGGTCAAGCACATTACACCATGCAAAGGCAAGTTAGAAGACTTGTAGGTTGTTTGCCTCCGAGATGCTCTTGTGATGATACCCTCTCATGCAGAATAAACATCCTCATTTCTGTGGAATCCTGCCCCCGAACAACAGCTCCACAGGGCCAGCAACTCACTCCCAGGTCTGGCAGGTAAGTGGGAGCTGCGCAGATGCTGGCATTTGTATGGAAATGACACTGCAGACTATCCGGACACAGACATGAGAGGCAGCTGGAAATAGAGCCAGACTCAGATCCTTCTAGGAAAGGCACACACAATTCTGAAATGTAAAATAGCCCAGAGGTCTCCAGCGATATCTATTTTTTGTGCAGAGACTTCTGGTTAAGAAGTCACTGTCTTGCGGAGGGCTCAGCTACGGATCCAGTTTAGGGCAGGACCACTGTATGGAGCTTTTGTGAAAGGATGGGCTGCTGGGGAGCTTAGGGAAGAATCTGACAGAGGCTTGCCCTCTGGAGGGAGATGGTGGGGGCCACCCGCACCATGAACACCAGCAGCCACGGGTCTTCGCAATGGGAGAGCCCTTGATGCAACATGGGTAGATGAGACCCGAGGAGGCTTCGTGACCCCAACTAGAGAAACCAGGCCCTCAAGTCAAATAGGTTTATCCAAGAAACATGGAATCTTAATGCAATCCTGGGCCCATCTTCTCTGTCTTTTGTACCCAAGAGCTCATCATTACCCCATTTCCCTCCTCCCACTGGGGTCCTCTCCTGTATGATTCAAGACTTGGTTCATGGTTATTTGTCACTTCTCTCTCCAGGAGGCACGTAACCCCCTGGGAGACAAGGCACATCTCTTCTACTCTATTTGCTGCCTCCTCCTCCCCTACCCTTGTTCCTTTCTACCCCCACTCCCGACACCAAATGCTATTATTTCTATTTATTGTCTGGTTACTCCTCAAGAGATGCAGCAAAGGACAAGGGGTCTGGGGCTCCCTGTGAAAGCCATGGGACCTCAGAGGAGGGCTGGCCTCACTGAATGACTCTCCCACACCACCTCTGCGCTCAGGTCCCCACTGCGTAGCTGCCAAGGACACACGGAATAATATGCCGCTACTGTGTGGATTCAGCCCATCCGGCGTCTGTAGGATCAGAGACTCGCACACCATCGTGGACCCCTATGCAAGATCAGGAGCTCTCAGACTGCACACCTTCGGGGGCTCCACCATGTGATGACCCCCAACTCTTAGTGACCTCACTAAATGTGGTGAGAAAGCCAGTGTGTTTCCAGTCACATAAAAGTAACAGGAGAATTGATAAATTGAGCATCAGGCGTTCCCACGGTGGGCCTGATGATTCCCTAGCTGGCCTGACTCTTCTTCCCATAGGAAAGCTGTCTGCCCGGGATCTGAAGACGTGGGTCAGTTTAGCGCTGGGCTCAGCAGCAGTGCCAGGGACAAGCTGCACAAACTTGCTCACACTCCATTAGATCTCTGTTTGTGGGGAGATGGGGCTCTCAAAGTGGCCTTTTATTTTCACATAAATGCCAACATCTGCGGCTTCTGCAGACTGTCCAGCCCCTGGACCTCCATCAGATTTACCTGGGAACTTGGTACAAATGCCAGATCTTAGCCTGCCCGGGGTCATCTGAATCAGGAATTCTGGGCTGGCCAGTGTCTGTGGCTTCGCAAGACTCCCAGGTGACCAGGTAACAAGAGTGAAAGGTCAAAACCAAGCCCCTACATGAATTTTGAGGTTTTGAGGAAGGAGCAGAGCTATAATACAGGACACTTGGTTAAATCTGCATTTCAGGTCAACAATGAAACATTTTTCAGTATCAATATATTCCATCCATTCGGGGGACATGACTAGATGAAAAAAATGCCCTGTTGAGATGAAACGTAAATTTAACTGAGCATGTTCACTTGATAAATCTGGCTCTCTTTTCTCCCTGGTTATTTCACATTGGAACTTCTGGGAAGTACTTTCAAAGATGGTCCTCTTTCTCTGATGGCCTTTGTGCTGCAACAGTCGCACGGCAGCTTTGTGGCAGAGGCCAAGGGAGCCGCCAGGAGATGGGTGCGGGCAGGGCCTACAGGTGGACAAGCTTCCAGTGAGGCGAAGCCAGCATGATACCCTACTGCATGGAGGTCCAAGACCTCATCAGGCTGTCTCCTGCCATTTCCAGAGTGAAGGGACAGAGGAAACAAGATAAAGAGCAGCTTCATACTGCACCAGAACACTGTGGGAAATGGCAGATCGAAATACATTAGGGTCCTGTGGTCTTTCTTTGTAATACCTACAAGCATGGTAGGTATTTCTAGAAGCAAAGATTCCTAGAGTAATGTGCCCCAAGGAGACACACAGGAACTAGAGAAAAACATTCCAAGATGAAAGAAGTTTAGGGAAAATAAAATTTAAACAAAGGTAAGCAGGACTTAAAAGTGCCTCTAATATGCATCAGGCATTGTAAGCCTCCAAGGGAATATAGCACACACATTTTTCAGAGGAATCTGAAGGGCTTGAACTTCCTCTGAAATGCATTTTGGATAGTTGTAGGCTAGAAGATACTGAGAAGAAAAGGAAGAAAAATTGTAGGATATCAACAGCTAAGATGAATCTTCAGGTCTTAAAATTATTTGTGACTATAAAATAAGATTTAATATCCCTCTAATAAAAAAAAAACTGGCATCCATTTTCTTGAAAAAGTAAGTGTGATTTAAATCTCAAGTCTAAATTACTCATTTACAAACCATTTACAGAACCATTTTTAAAATTCTGTGAGTGAGTCATTTCAAGCATACATTTCACCAGAAAACAGCAGCATCCAGCACAAGACTGGAGGACTGATTGTCAATGTGAAAGGTACCATTTGCTCCAGTCCAGGACTTCGCAGCACTCTTTAAGGAACCACGAACTACGGTGATTTACAGATGATGAATAAACTTTCATTTCCCTGCCAACTAGATTTACACCCTCAGTGTCACCGCAAGGTTTATTACTGAACTGTGGGATCAGAGACATCTTTGGGAAAGTAAAACCAAGGCAACTGGGAAAGGAACCTCCCATGCAGTCATTTTCCTTATCACTCTACACTTTGGAGTTTTTATCTTATGATTAAAAATAACACTATCCTTTCAGGCTACTTCAAATCAATGGGAATAACTGACCTCTTCTTCTCATGTTTCTTAAAGAAAAAGCTACACCTTTGTCATCAGTCTTTGAGGGAGACTAATACTATTATTCACAACCATATCTTTGAATCAAACAGCTTTTTAGATAATTCATGCTTCTTGTTTCTTTATAGATTGATGAAGTGACAATTTTTCGATAACACATTTAAAAAGTCTCTGGTGAGTAATACTGGGAGAACTACTCCCACATATTTTTCCACTTGTTCTATGGAAAAATAACCTTGAGATCAGATCAGGCAACTGCAGGGACAAAGCAGCCAGCCCTTGACTCGACCTCCACACGTGTCCAAGCCCACAGGGCCCAGGAGCCACGCTGGATGATGGGGTCTGTGCCTACAGCCGGGAAGGAAAGTGGGGAGGCCTTGGTGGAGAGAACGTCCCCTCAGATCTCAACACAGCCTCCTGGCTGCTGGGTCAGCTTCCTTCATCACCCTTTCTCTCCTTCCTATGGGGCAGTTCCCATGTCCCAGGTCACTGCCCTGCCGGCCTTCCTCACGCCCCACCCAGTCTTTGCCATGCAGCTCCCTGGCCTGGTTTCAACCTCAGAATGTGGCTGAACTCTGGCTGCCCACAGTGCCTGCCAAATCCCTTGGGCTCATCTCTGACTCTGCCTCCCTCTACTGCACCCTGGTTTACAGCCCTGTCTGCCCAAGTACCCGGCGGCCTCTCGCTGTGGCAGCAGCGCATCCTGACCCCGCCCTCCTGCTTGCTGCCTGTGCCTCAGTTCGCCGCGTCACCTCTGCTCATCCGAATGAGCCTTCACATCCCCAGGGTGGGAGGCCACCTGCCTCTGTGTCTCCATGGCAACTCGGGCAAGCTCCTTCCGAGGTACTGAGCAGACCCCAGGTCATCACTCCTTTCCCTGCAAGATGGTGAGGTCCCTGAGACCATGGACGGTGCCGACAGAGTGGGTTCTCCAGAAACATTTGCCATCTGATGGATGAAGCTCCTGTGTCACTGCTACAGACAGACAGAGGTGGCCCATGGCCCAGGTGGCTGTGGGGGAGAGAAGAACCTTTCACTGCAGATGGGGAGGTAGTCAGTAAAGACAGGCTGTAGGCAGACTCTCGTATGCTGCTTCCTCATCTCTCTGCAGTCCCACGGGTTCACATAGACCGCGATTCCACCCAGGGGCTACACACATGGGCTTGCACACACACACACACACACACACACACACAGACACACACACACACACATGTGTCCCCACCCCCAGCCTTAAAGACTGCTCAGAAGATTACACAGTGGCCATCAAGAAGCAGAACTGGCCCTCTGGCCCTCACTGTCACCATGCCTGCAAGTCAGGCACTGACTTGCCAGGCAGGCCCTGCCCGTGTGGGCAGTGGCAGCACTCAGAGCGCCCACCTGAGCTTCTCGGGCCTGTCTCAGAGCCAGCGCTGCTAAGAGAACATCCAAGTCTGCTCTCTCACAGACATCCTGACACTGTAGCCAGAGCTCATTCGTGCACATGATTTATTAACTAATTCAGCATGTAAGGAAAACATCTGCACTTCGCTTTTGTCATCTTGCCCGCAGACAGGCTGGGGACAAGAGGAGCAGCGGGAGGCTTCATGCGGCCTCAGGCACTCCTCTTGCTTGCCCGAGCTCACACCGGACTCTGGTTTCAGAAGTCATCTGACCAAACTGATCTAACACAAACAAACATGAGAGTAAAGCTCTCATCAACACATAAATACTACCCGGGGGCGGGGGTGGGGGGGTGGCGGTGGCGGAATGGCTGGAAAACAGGGCACGCGTGTCATGCTGAGAGCATTCTAGTCTCAGAACTGGGAGGAGGAAAATGTGCCTTGGTTGTTTACAAAATATTGACTGCGTCTGAGGACCTTTCATTATACACGATTTGTAAGTTTTTCATTTAAAGGAAAATGAATTTGTAAGGATATTTATTTTCGACAAAACACTGCAGCTGGATGATGGAGTGGACAGAATTGTGTTTTCCCCAAAAAAGATATATTTAGTCCTCATCCTACCTCCCAAGCTTGGAGTGTGACTTTATTTGGAAACAGGGTCTTTGCAGGTGTACCCAAGTTAGAATGAGGTCAGACTGGATTAGCGTGGACTGTCGTCCATGACTGGTGTCTTCACAAGAGGAAGACACTGACAGACATACAACGCAGGGCAGAGCCACGTGAAGATGACGTAGGCAGAGGGTGCAGGATGCTCCTGGGCACCACGGGTGCCAAGAAACATTGGAAGCCACAGGCAGTTAGGCCAGAGGCATAGGATGAATTTTCCCTCTCAGCCTCCAAAAGGAATCAACCCTACCGACACCTTGATTTTGAACTTCTAACTCCAGATTTTGGGAGAATACATTTTTGTTACATTAGCTGCCCAGTCAGTGTGCATTTCCTGCAGCAGCTCTAACCAAAGAATACATGTGACCAAAGCAGCAACGCTCTGATACTTGAGATGACAGTATTTACGTCATCAGGAGCCCTCAGGGTGGTGCAGCCAGAAGGTAGCTTGTCCAGGGCACGAGGATACCAGCTCTCTGCCTAAGAATGGTTCTGCACAGAACAGGTCCCCAAATGTCTCTGGGTCTCAATTTCTTCCTGTACAAAGTGAAGAGATCTGATTGGAAAGAAAGCCCCTCAGACACCATTTTTGTGTGTGATTCTGTGGAGTTGTAAAGTGGCAATGTTTCATATGTGCCGACAACACACTTGTTAACCTAACAAAGTTTGTCACGTCTCTTCAAAGATGCTGAGCTCGAGTGGCCCAATGTGAAGGGCAACCCGGCAACCCTCTCTAGAATGATGCATAGACATCGCCGGCTCCAGGGAAACCTGACATCTGGTCCTTCACAGCACTGGGGGCAGGATGCACCTGAACCCAGATTGCTCTTTGCTGAGACAGAGATTAAACAGGGCCCTGGAGAACACACCCGAATCAGGTCTCCATTTGCCAACCAACCCAAGAAGCTGGGTAAAGACATTATCAGTGGGGATTCTGTGATTCCTTTTGCTGATTTGCTTTTCTTGGCAGGCTGGAAAGAGTCCAGAGCAGCAAGTGTTTTGCCAAATCCTTTGCCATCAAGAAAAATACTTTTATGTTCACCCTTGCCTGGGAGTTTAGATAATTTTCCCAGCAGTGTTTTGGGTAGATGAAGGAGACGGCCCACTGTGGAGGTTAACAGGAATTCTATTACAACTGCTTTGTCTTATGCCCCGTCCACCACCCCGGCCCCTGAAAGATCTTGGTAATGTTTGCTAAACTGCATTTTATTGAATCTGGTTATTTCCCCAAAAGACTTTTATTCAGAATTATACCCATGATTTCACCTCCTCGGGGCCTGACCATTTTCTTAGGAAGAAAGATCTCATTCCTCTAGCCAAAGAAATAAAATGAGGCACCCCGCCCAGGTCCCAGATTTTAAGATTTAAGTTGGCAGGCCATAAGCATGTGCTCTAATGTCCTCATTTTTGCCCTTAGCTCTTCTTGCTGTTCTTGCTGGCCTAATTGTTCGTGTATACATTCCACAAAGAAAAGACTGAGGTCAGCCTTGCTTATAGGCCACCCCCAGCAACCTGTGTGGTGCCTGGCCCAGAGAAGATGCCTGAAACGCCTCTAGCGGGTGAGTGAGGCTGCCCTCCCGGGGTCAGCGTGACACTTGCTTCAGAGCACTTGGAAAGCTAGCCGCTCTCGGAACACACAGCAGGAAAGGGGATTCAGGATGACAAATGTTGATGCAGACAGGCTGGAGTCAACCTCTCACCCTGAGATCCTTTTTGCAATCTACAAAGGGTAAGGGGTGGGGGGTGTCTCTTGGAAACATCTGTTAGGAGCCAAGAATTTGAACTTGCTACCCCAGCTGCTACATTTGTGCGGTTTCATTCCCAGCTCTCTTGGTAAATTAGTGTCCCAAGTTATTTCTATTGAGTCGGGTGCCCAGATATAATCTCTCAAAATGGGCTGGCCCCCAGAGTTAGCTGGACGATACCAAGATTTAGATACGCCTCTATCAGGGGTCTCATTTGAACCATTGTCTCGGGTAAGGTCTCCAGCCCTGGGATCCCCCTGGCTGCTCCAGCCACCTCACCCTGCCACTGCAGCTTACCGCTCAGAGGATGGGGAACCGTGAACTGCTTCTTGTTGGCTCGGACGGGAAGGAGGCTCTGCTTCTGCCCCAGGTTTTCCTTCCGCTGGGCTTTTCTCTGCTGCACCATGTGTTCTAGCTTCTTCAGTCGCTCCTTTGAGCGAGAGATGAATTGAGGTTTCCGGACCTCCAGCGCTTCCTAATTGGGGCAAAGAAAATATTGCATGTTTAAAAAAAAAGGAATGTATCTGTCTGACTTTGTCAAGAAAGTAAACAAAGGGACAATAGGCAGAGACCAAAGTCACAGTGCAAAGGTGTGAAAGATTTGCTTCCACAACTTCTTGTAAAGATGGTAACAGCCCTTGGTCCTGGTGGTCCGTCCTGGTGAGTACCAAGGACCCCACTGCAGCTGACTGGCTTGTAGCCAGCAGCAAGGTGGTGAGTGCAAAGGCGAATCTGGCCATTCATTCTTCTACTGTATTTTCATTCATTCCAACAGATCACACTCCAAATGTCCGAAATTTCATATTCCAAAGAGACAGCAGGCGATGGAGGCATTCCAGTGACTTCCTTTTCTGCTAGGGAGTAGGGGGCAGGGGACGGATGTCTTAAGAAGCAGAGATCCAAATCGTCCACCCAGTGTGAAACATGTGTCTTTGTAGGAGGCACAGTAACTGCCCAATGCAAACAGCAGGCCCTCCTAGGTAGAAAGAGTTGGCAGGGTATCTCTGCTTACTCAAAAGGACTCTATGAGTTCACGGAGGTCAGGAGCATCTGATTTCTGCCTCAGCCTCGTCTCTCCCTTCACTCACTCCACACATGCACCAGCGCCCATGATCGAGAAAGATGAACCATCACAGACACGTCCCGCACACGCCAGGCCTGGCTGGGCTCTCTGCACATGGTCATCATCTCTGGGAATCCCCACTGACTCTGGAAGTCAGGGATATTTCTCGCCACTTGACAAATGCAAAAAATGGAGGCTCGCCACTATTAGGCAGATCCCACAATGACCCTGAGCTGAGGGGCCCATCACTTACTCCGCACTGCCTTCCTTCTCTTAGCATGCTGTTCCTGAGAACCCTCTGCTTAAGTTGCCCCTGCCCCGTAGTTGCTCCTGTAGAAGCGACTGGGTTCAGTCCCAGCTCTCCCAGGAAGGCGTCCAGTGTGCCATTCAGCCTGAGCACCCTGTCCCCCACAGACCACCTCATGCACAAGAGATGCACACATCTACCTGCACACTGGGCTCCTGGAGGCGTGGGCTGTGTCCTTCCTTGACGTGGACCCCATAGCACCTGCCCCGAGCTCTGCACGTAATAGGTGCTCGGCAAAGGCCCTTTGGAGGTGCTGCTGGGAGGAAATATTCTCCGTGCCACTTCTTTCCAGCCCTCTGGTAGCTCAGAGTCTCTGAGCAGACGACTTGGGCTCTGTCTGCGTGATGGATGTGCCCTGGCAGCTGCGTTGTTTGGTTGACCTCCATGGACCCAGCACCAGGTCCCAAACCAAAGGTCGCTGGGGCCTGGGAGATGGCCCCTGGCAATGGCCTAGTGACCCATCCATGGCTGCAGCCTCACCGTGACCTGGGACTGGGGGTGCAGGGCCGGCCCCTGGGAAGGTTACAGCATTCAAGTGCCTGCCTCGACTGAGGTTGACTCTGCAATCCCATTCATCTCTAAGACTGTTTGTCCTCATTTTCTCTATAATTTTTGCCTTTAAAAAATGTGTATCTATTACTTCTATAATTAGGATAAGAGGCCAAACTAAAGCTTCCATACCTTTGAGATTAGAGCCGTGTGACTTTGGACAACTTCCTTAACCTTTCAAAGACTTCGTGAACTCATCGGAAGATGGGGCTGCAGGGCTCCTGCGTCCCAGGTATGGTGTGGAGGAGGGTGTGGACACCTATGAAGTGACCTGTGCTTGCTGAGCACTCTAACTGCTCACAAATGCTGTTGCTGGCCTGATGGTTGCATTGCTGATATTCTGAGATCCTCATCCGGCCCAGAGGAGTAGACATCATTATCCATCACGCGCGCAGTGAACTAGAGGCCCCGAGAGGTCAGGGCGCCTCCCAGAGTCACACAGCCCTGTGAAGGGGAGCCAGGTCTGCAGCCCCCAGAGCAGAGGTGAGGTCACGTGCATATGGGCTCCAGGGTAAGGTCTCCCATAGTGGGAATGAAGCCTGATCTTCAGAGTCCTTACCTGCAAGGTCAAGGGGCTTGCAGGCGTCTGCTGGCACCCAGAATAGTCCGCTGACAGTTCGGGGGTTTCTGGCTCCTTGCGGGGCGCTGGCTCGGGGGATGCTGTCTTGGGCACCGGTGTGGTGGGGTCCTCACTCTTCTTGCATTCCTTTATTTTTACAACCAAGTCACAGCATGTGTAATCTCCTAGGAGAGGAGATTCAGAATTCCATTTAGAGGGTACCACGTGATTTTCATCCGGCTCCTCAACTCCATTAGACACAGAAGACAATTTTGAAAATAGAAGTGCTAGTGGGTTATTAATGGGCCTCGTTAAGCCTCAAAATCATGCCTCATCGCAGACCCCTCAAAGGCCCTGGTCACAGGCAGCGGGGTTTGAGGCAAGCAGACTTTGCCACTGGCTAATTATGCCATCCGGGGCTGCTGGTGCTCAAAATGCCTCTGCTCATGATGAGAAGAAATGTGTCCTGTTCTGTGCTTCAGTCAGTGTGTCCTGTGCAGTTACTGCGTGTGGGTGTCTGGGGACACGGTACTAACGTAGGTTCACGACCCCGATGATGTAAGACAGAGAATGATGTTCACTTATTTTTCCCTCCCCTTCATTGACCAGAGGCCATCACCGCTTTACACTCCTGACTGGAATGGTTTCTCTGTCAAGGCTGGGTTTGACCTCACCCTGCCTAGCTGGACACAGCTTGGTAGGGAAGGTCAGGAGGAGCCGGCTGGCGCGTGGGGGGCGGACAGCGCTGCCGTGGAAGGAGGGGCTGGAAGTGCTTGCTCACCCTCACTGACCAACTGCTTCCCGAACACGACGCCCTGTCAGTCTAGCCTCGGTCACTCTTCCTGTCCGAGCCGCCCTGCCTTCCCCACACTGTCGCCCCTGCCACAGCCCCACCAGACCTCTCCAGTTCTGAAATTCCACAGCACCTTCTTCCACACTCCTATCCCCACGGAACCACCGGCGACCTCCAGCCACCAGGGGGAGCCAAAGCCACCCTCGTCTAGCATCCAAGGCCACCTCCATCCTGCCAATGCTCCGCACACACAGTGCCCGGCTTCCACTGGGCAGTTACTAGGTGAGGTCATTTCAGATGTTTGACAACTCTGTGACTTCCTGGAAGGCTGGACCATGTCGGGGTCACCCTGCATCTCTCTGGTGCAGCTGGTGCCCATCAGGACACTCACCTGTCGCAGCTGGTGCCCATTAGGAGGCTCACCTGTCCCAGTATGCACCTCCACGGCCCGTGACTCTTGTGTGGACAGACTGCTGTAACCTCCAACATTCACGCGTGGATGCTCTCTGCCTGGACCAGCTGTGTGTCCAGCCCAGGTCATCAAGGTGTCATCGATCTGCAAGCCTCACAGGCAGACCAGATGGCTCCAGGCTTGCTCCTGGTGGGTGGTCCACCTACACTATCACTTCTGATTCTCTACCAACAGTCCTCCGCCTGGAGGCCTTCCCGCCATTCTCCTTCATCCTTCGGAGCATTTGCTCAAGCTCTCTTGGAGGGTTCCACTGCTCCCCAGCTCTGATTCAGAGGAAACCACAATCCCTGACATCTGGCTCCACCTCCCCCAGCTGGAGTTCATTACACCTCCTACCATACTGTTTCCATTTCTTCCTGTGAGCCTTTACTCTAGTTCATCCTCAACTCGGGGAAGCCACAGTTTGCTTACTTCCACCCCCACCACCCACCCATCACCAGATCCACCTTTGGCAGTGCCAACATGCCCATCTTTATCAATACTCACAGCGAAGCTTTGTCCACTGCATCTTCAAAGTCCCCCCTACCACCCCTCCTCCCCAGTGACATGCTCTGGACTCATCTCTGACTGGTCTCAGCCTCCTGCCCTGCCCAGCTTTCATCTGTGCCCGACAGCGTCCAGGAGACGACTCCTTTAGACCAAACCTACTTAGGTCTCTTCCCCGGCAGGGCTTTAGCCTGTCCTCACTCCAGAAGCCTCAGCAGGTTTATAAGAACCTTCCCACTTGACCCATGGGCATGTAGTCTCACTCTGGGACCCTCGCCTCCTCCCTGTGCTCACCCCATCCACACTGTACCCCTTGACGTTCCCCGAATCAGCCCTGCTCTTTCCTCAACAGTGTGTCGTGTGTGCCTTTCCCTGGGTCTGCAGCACTCTTTAGAAAGCTTTAGAAACCTCTAAATAGCTTTCAAGTTCCACTGAAATCATTTCTTTGAAGCAGATGCTCTGTCCAGACCGTCCCGAGGGCATATGGGTCTGTCCTCAGCTTCCTTATAGGCTCACCAGTTGTAATTCAGATGACTTGGCACTGGACTGCAGGAGTCCAGAGGGCAGGGAGTACCATGCTCAGAGCCTGGCATACAGTGGGTGTTGAATAAATGTGCGTTCGCTGGCATGCAGTGGGTGTTGAATAAATGTGCGTTCGCTGGCATGCAGTGGGTGTTGAATAAATGTGCGTTCGCTGGCATGCAGTGGGTGTTGAATAAATGTGCGTTCGCTGGCATGCAGTGGGTGTTGAATAAATGTGCGTTC